>CAKALU010035721.1:10112-31301 GCA_916700995.1 Hozukius guyotensis | reverse complement strand
TTCCACATCCAAATTTTGCCTAGGGCTAGAACCGGCCATGGCGCAACCTCTTATACATCCATGGCCTGTGGTCTATTGGACATCCATTTTGGAGGTCCTTGACATGAAAAAGTTTGAGATTGCTCTCAAAATCTGTGTGCTGGATTTTTCGAACTTCCATTTATGTCCATCGCTCACTATATGCTCCTCCCGGAAGCGGTTGAGCAAAAAAGGTTTAATAAATAAATAAGTAAGTAAATATGTATAATAGTTGTTCAACACAGGCCATTTCAGTAGAGATATTAAATATGAGAATAGAATACAAATAATTCAGTTTTACTTTTTAGGCGGACGTTTTACTGGCGTCTGGTAGTCGCTTTCAGTCCAAAAGGGCGGAAGCGTAGCTCTGCTGCTAGGCGCTGATATTGGAATGGAACGAACAATTAGCTTTCACTTCTTAGTAATATACTGTATGTTCATTGCTAAAACCTCTCCGAACATTTTCCTCTGAAGAGTTGTTGATACAAATGTTGATAACTCGTGTCCTATAGCTCACTGGTTGAGCTTGTATGTAGCTGTATAAGAAAACTGCAGCAGCAAATGCAATAGTTGTTACAATGAATGTTATATTATAAAAAAGACATTGGGTGCAGATGTTGGAGCAGAGTGGAGCCTGCTGTTTGACGCACAACTCATGTATGGGTTTTAAATACTCTCTGCTTTAACAGTGTGAATGAGACGACCAGACGCTTTCACACAGTCTGTATTTTCACATCATGTGTTTAAACTGGGAACACACAGTGAGGCATCAGATCTCTGTCACTCATTTATCTGCATGACATGTCTTCATGCCACGCCAGCAGCTCGTATTGCACCAGTCACTGTCGAAACTAATTAAAGCCACAGCTAAATGTTGTGAAAGAATATGAATATTCTCCCCAGTTGATAACCAGACTCTGCAGCCATTATATGATACAGTGTTTCATCTCTACCGCAGAGTGGGTTCCCTCATATTTTACTAAAATCCCTCCTGCTGGCTGCACACAAACCAGCAGCTTCCACTCTTGCAGCTGCTGATTTGGCGACTCCTGTTCGCTCCATGCTCCCAGTTTATCACAACTTTTGTTGATACTCTGTAATTGATGCGACATAAAATGTAGCAGATACGTGGATAGAATACTCCAAAAAGTACAAGTACACGAAAAATGGCAAGTAACAAGAATGTAATCTATGACTTACATACCTGCCTGTATTTAGATAATATTATTTCTTCATTTTAATATTTAATGATAATAATTATGTTAAATAGGTATTTTTATACTTTAGACCCATGTCGGCTGCACAGCTCTGATCAAATCATACTGTATATAACGTAGTCACTGTGATGTCACCCATTGGTTTGTGGACTACGGTTTTGAAGCCTCGAGCATTTTAGCCGTCACCATCTTGGTTTTTAGCCGTCGTCATCTTGGTTTTTAGCCGTCACCATCTTGGTTTTTAGCCGTCACCATCTTTTTTTTAGCCGTCGCCATCTTGGTTTTTGGCCGTCACCATCTTGGTTTTTAGCTGTCACCATCTTGGTTTTTAGCCGTCGCCATTTTGGTTTTTGGCCGTCACCATCTTGGTTTTTGGCTGTCGCCATGTTGGTTTATGGCCATTGCTATTTTGTTTTTTAGCTGTCGCCGTTTTGTTTTTTGGCCGTTGCCGTCTTGGTTTTTGGTCCATAATTTACTAAATTAACATCATGCTGTATTGAAGACTTGAAACTAGCGATTGAGACCATAAACTCATATTTACAGTGTTTACTGAGGTAATAAATCAAGTGAGAAGTAGGGTCATTTTCTCATACAATCACAGAAATAGACGTTTCATTTATACGCGGATCCATTTAAATACAGTCAGTACAGGATACTTGGCATACAAATGGCACATGGAAATCAAGAAAGGCATATGGCACGCTAAACGCCTTGCACATTGTCGTGGCATTTAGATGCCTTTTTGTGTGAACGGGCTGGACAGCCAATTGTGAGAAATCACAAAGGATCTCAGAAGTTAGTCAAATGAGTTTCCAAAGCACATTGGACATTGTGTAACCACTTAAATGTACACTGTACTCAAGTGGTTTAATATTCTCCTTTGTTCCCACAGCAGTTTGTTCCTCTCAGGCTTACAATACAGCAAACAAACAGAAACACAGCAGACTTCCTTTTCTACTTCAAAACATGAAATAAATGCCGTATAAAACAAATTACATGAATAAACATGTTGCTTTTGTCAGCCACTTCACCTGAACCTCTCAACTGTGTTGGGACACATAATAGCAAAATTGTGCTCTAGGCAAGTTTGGCACCAAATGAATGCTGGCACTGAGTATCAGGAGCTCAATTATGCAGCGCTGCGACTCAAACTGAAAGGATTCTGTCATTCTGTCAGCCCCAGTTTGACATCACCGCCTACATGCGGGCCGACCACTTCAGCAGTACCTGAAAGGATAGTCATTTGCACACGGGACTCGTCGCAACACAAAAGTGTCTCTGTTGTTTTGAACAAAAACATGCTTGGTGTCAGAGATGAATATTACATTTTGATGTATTAAATCTAGCTTGTGTGATACTCCAGGGAGTTTTATTTTATCTTGTTTGAGTACCTCTGCGGCACCTGTTGTTTTTTTTTTTCTTCTAAATTTCTTCCTCTCTCTTCTTCTTCAGGTCTTTCCTTCTGTCTTTTCCTTCTCTGTAACTTCTACACAAACATACATTTCCCATTTTGAAAAGATGTGTTGTTTGTTGACAGCAGGGAAGCTGCAGCGGAGACGTAATTTGCCAGCATGTGTGATAACTTTTTTAGGAACATGACAATTAAGTAATGGGATGTCAACAAGCGAACCTGCTATTAGTGTCTCTGTCTTGTCATAGTTGTCCAGCTGGAGACAGTGACACGGTGAAAGGGAGAGGAGGAGGAAATGAAAGGGTTGTGAGGAGGAGGAGGAGGAGGAGGAGGAGGAGGGAGAGCTGTAGAGGAAGACACTACAACAAGAGAAAGTTTCTTCAATTACAAACAAAAATATACATTAGAACCAGACTAGCAGTCGTGTTCGAAGCTTTGCGAGGCTGTACATTAGCTAATTAGCAGTAAACACGAAGTACAGCTGAGGCTGATGGGAATGTCATTAGTTCTGCAGGTTGTGAGGAATTTTTAACTGGTTATGAGGGAGGGAAGGGAGGCACGGGAAAACAAGAACCAGGACTGCGTGGGGCAGACTGTTAGACCCTGCTGCAGTAAAATGAGAGGTTTTCTAAAGGGAAAACACTACCGCTTTTGTCCACGGGGATCGCCAAAATCAACACAAAATGAAAGTTCCTGGTAGTAGCTTTAACCTTTCCACTAATACCACATATTTGGAATGACAGTAGTTATCAGCAATTATGAGTTGTGATGTTCCAATACGGAGAAATGCTTGCAAACACAAATTGCATTTATTCCGTGATCTGTACGCTGAATACCGTGCAGCAAGTGCTAATAGTAGGTGTCTTTATTTACGACTGAGCATGTGATTTAGTGCACTTTGTATGTAATGATAGCTTTTTGTTTTTAAAGGTAAGCGTTCATCAAGTCTCTAAGAACATCAATAAGAAAAAAAGAAGGACATTACGTCACAATGGGAGACTTAGTAATGAATGGATTTAATCAGGACAGGAAGAGACGGGGAATAAGCAGGAAGAGAAATTAAGGAGATGAGGAAGAGATGGGTGAGGGAGCAAAGTAACCATCTATGCATCCCCAACAAACAACAAAAGTCGAATCTTCAGATTTTAACCTCACAACCTCACAATATCTATGGAGGACTGAACCTGCCCAAATCAAAAATTAATAAATAAATGACTCGATAAATAAATAAATAAATATACCATTAAACCTACCAAAAATACCATTGTATTAATTCCCTTATTTATTTACTCTTCTGTTTATTTGTTACTTTTCACTTTTTAAATTTATTTACTTATTTTTGCATGTATCTTCTATTTATTTAATATTTATTTTTAAATGTATGTATTTATTTTTTTATGCATGATTTTGCACGAAACACCAAGATCAATTTTTGTCACATTTTATCAATTAATTAATGATTACATTTTCTTTTGATGCATTTAATGGCATATTTATTTGTAATATTTATTTATAATGTTTATTCTATCATATTTATTTATTTATTTATTGTCGAGTCATTTATTTATTTAATTATTTTTTTTTTATTTTGGCAGGTTCCGTTCTCCAGAAATGTCAGCTGACACTGATCAGCCACTAAACCAACACTTTACTTCAATTTTGTCAGAGATACAGAACACTTAAAGGGAGAGGAGCTCACTTCAGCAGGAAATTGTTCTTTCTGTGAATAACAGCCTTGAACAATCTGCCTCGCTGACAATGCTGTGAGCTGTAATCATAAATGAATTCATGAAGATTTGGTGTACTGTATATATATATCTGTATGTTGTCATGTGTATACCTGTATGTTTCTGTGTACTGGCATTGAAAACTAATATCCCTCTGGGACGAAAAATCTAAGTAGGAAACCTGCAGAGAAGGACAGGTGAGGAAGCAATGAGGCAGACACTCTGACTGGTCATTAGTGCTGGGGGTGTTTGTGTCAGAGCTGCTCTGGATTAGACGTCCTCCTCTGACACATCATATTTCCTCACCTTTTAATTGGACTGTCACGCCTCGGACCACCCACCCTCGGGCGCGTGGGCCATGACGTGCTGCTGGATGGGCGCCCGGTTGCGTTACCTCACCCCGTCTTCCCAGTTTGACTTAAAATTATCACCAGCAATTCTAGAAACAACACTTTTCACATCTGCTTCCCTCCGAGGTGGCTGATTTGATAAATGCTTATTGTGAACCTGCACTCATAAACATACCGAACACACATCTGAGTTTATATTATAATCATACTCCTCCTGTTAAATCAGGTGATCAGGTCTCACAATTTCACTTGAATCAAGTAGCATCTTATTAGCAGAGATCTGATAATAAGATATCTTGATTCAAGCGACATCTTTTTTGCTCTGATCTGGTTTCAACATTTCATTTGAAGCTTCATTGGAAAGTTGCAGCCTGTTCTCATTCCCAGGGCAGAGCAGAGAGGGTCTATCCTTTCGCCATGGTAAGAAAAAAAATATCGCGACTGGGAAGGTCCGATGACATAATCTTGCATAATAATTAGCCATGTGCTTCTGTTCAGGTTAACAGGCTGTCGGGAGATTTTTCAGACTATTACCATAAATGGCCGTCGAAGCAATGGCTTGGCACCATAACCAGTCAGTTCACACTTGGCATTGAAATGCATCTCCACATGAGGCTCAATTGACCACTTGTGATCGGATCTCGTTTCCCCGCTTATTTTCAAATAAACACATAGCCTACATAATTTCCGATTGCAAAGACCAAATATCTTATTTTTAACCAATGGGAGACAGTAGTACACTACATATTCGTGAATTTGGGTACATTTTCTGAACATAAAAATAGAAGGTTAATTTCTACCGGCGGTCCCCCCCCTCCACTCCCGGTACCTCCGTACCACTGCCTTTCTGCCTTTGCCAGGCAACGGTGGCGCACAGAGCCTCAGAGAGCCCGGGATGTGAGTGGGCGGGCGGGTGTCAGATCTGTGCAGAGCAACAGAACAAAAAACACAGACACATCACCGACAAGTTATTAAGCTGTATAACTATTAAGCTATTTTGTTGAGTTGCCTCTTGATGCAGTGTATATGTCTAGGGCTTTTATTGTGAAAGGTCTAGGGATGCACTGATCTGACTTATTCAGTCCCGATAGCGATACCTGGACAAAATGAAACAAATAAATACATTTTATTTATTAAAATAATAAATTGTACACCAACAACTTGGTAAAAAATGTTCAAAATGAACAGGAATTACAGTTCAAGTGTAAACCTTTTTAATGCAGCAACAAGTTGGTCAAACCTTAAGCAGGAATTCAAATATCAGTATATAATGTATATAAACATAGAATTGAATTGAATAGATCGGCCCCCATGTCATCGATATCCTATCCAGCTATTTGAGTCAGTATCGGCCCAATATCTGATCCGTCAGTTGAGTAAGGTACACATTTGCGTACACACTGCTAAAAGAATGTGGTCATATGTGGCCCAGAGTACCTCCGAATGTGGCCTGAGCGATTGGATCTCAATGCGTCTTGAGTGCGTTAACACCTTTCCACTTGTGATCGGATCCACAAGACTTTTCCACTATCCCAGAGTCAAGATTATCAGCCGTTTCGGGGATTTGAACCGGTGCCCTCCCGGTCCCAGGCTCACTTCAGAACAAGACCAAATCACCAAGTCTCACATCAGAACAGCCTTTTAACATTTACCAGCTCTGAAACACAGAGAGGGATATTGAGAAATCGCTGGAGCGCACTCACACTCACACACCTCGACCAACATTAAATGCCAAGGCTCAAGAGGGCACCACCGACTGGCCGCGCTTCGTCCAGGAAAATCAATTTTCACTTTTTGTCCTGGCTTTAAGTGGATCATAACTGTCAATCACCACACGGCGCATGGACTTACTATGTGAACCACAAGTAATGCTCCTTCGTGTTTTCCACTACGTGAACCACAAGTAATATTCTTCTAGTGACATTTTCCGTTTTCCACAACTCTAACCATTGTGTTGTACCAAAGAATCAGGGAAACATCCCTGAAGTATAAAGTACTAGAGTAGTAGGCTACTGATAGTTATGATGTTGAACCAAATGGGAACATTGTTTTTTAGTGAAGTATACCTTCAAACATCAAGGTTCTTCATCACATTGATGCAAATATTCTGTAAATCCAGTATTGCCATAAAGCAGTCCTGATCACTTATTTGCAACATAAAAGGGGTCGGTGTAAAAGGTATGGAACGTTTTTGGTGCTTTCACACCTGTGTTTATCCATTCAGTGCAGTTTATTTAGACTGGGGTCAAACCGGGTTCAGTCTCTGCATTTAACCCATCCTAGTATTAGGAGCAGTGGGCAGCTACTATACAGTATTGCGATTCAATATTACGATTTATTGCAATTAGTTTTGAGTTTGAGTTTACTTTTTTAACACTAGACAATGGGAAAAAGTTGAATCATACAATTCTAGGGACTTTTACTTTGGAAAATATCTAAATTGATTCAGTAAAAATGTTTGATTTTCAGCATGTTTGTAGTCAGAGATGTCCTGAAGTCAAATATATTTGTCAGGAATTGTTTATACATTTTTTTCCAGCAACCTAAAAATCAAAGACTAAAGACATTTCCCTCACAAATTAGTTGTATTTCCTTTTTAATTCATAAGGGACATGTAATGTTTTATACTTCTGGTGAATATAATCCAATCAATCTTATTTCCATATATGTATTTCGTATATACAGTTCCCTTTGTTAACACCTTATTTTCAAAACCGGACGTAGTCACACATGATTAATACTTCCGCTAACCGTCGCTACCTCGCCCGTCAGCTCCGTTCTCTTTATACATCCATGGTCAGCTCCATAGCGGCCGTTTGAATGCATTTAACATAAATGTCAGTATATGGGTGCTCTACAGTAGCGTTGGCCCATTTGAGCACGGAGATGCGAGTGCCGGCTGGCTTGACCGCACGTTACTGCAATACGATAACGTTCCCTGTCCACGACAGAGTTAGCGTGCAGCTTTAGCCATGATGTCTAGCTCTGCTTTTCCTGGCGATGTGTGAAACCCAAAGTGTTTTTCTATACTTTCCTTGCCTTGGGGCTTGGTGTGAACACAGCATTCAGAGACACTAATGGTGGAAACATCCTGTAAGAAATCAGCAGCTGGACCAGTCAGCACACTGGGGAGGTATATGGATGATGACCAAAACTAGCAGATGTGCATGTTGAACTTAGACTGAGCACCCACTCACTTCTCCACTTCTGAACCTTGTGAACAACTACTCAACAACTGCAGGAGTCCCTCTGTTATTGTGGAGGGTTTGGACCTGGCAGGATGCTTCAGATAGCACAAATCCCCTCCACATTAAGAGGAGGCTATTTGTCCTGTCTGAAGCATCTGACAGTTTGGCTTGTTATCTTTTTGACAAAGTGAATGAGTAGAGCTCCCCTACCATCAGTAACCGCTCCTGAGGGAAGTCTTTACCCCAAACTTCTTGTATAGAGTCTTTCTCTTCAGTATTCAGATTATTACAATGTTGTTTGTGTTAGTTAGTGTAGAGGCGGTGGTTTATGTGGGGTCATCACTTTCTCCTGCTGCAGCCTGGACGGTGCCAGAGGTTTTTTTATGGTTTCAGGCTGCATGCTTGGCTCTTTAAAGATTAAAACCCTCTCCATTTGTCTCGCCCACGATGCCCAGTAAAGAATCCCCCGGTTCGAGGCTCCAGAGGATCAGCTGGAGGGGTCCATCCGGGACAGCAATAATGAGAACTTCAAACTTTGTTTATAGAGCACTTTTCCAAACTTCCTTGTCTCGCAGCAAAACAGAGAAAACAGCACAACCACCCTAAACGGGGTAACTGCTCATACATTAATGCATCAGTGAAAATAGTCTGTACTTTTACTTAACCTGTTACCAAAATGATTCAGCACCAGCTCCTCTACCACAGGGCTTAGATGTATATATCTGGTCTCATTTGAAAGATAAGAAGCTAAGGAACAGGAATAAATTATAAGCAAACTAAACTATATTACCATGGAGATTACAATTGAGAAGCAATAAAAAAAGAAAAAGATTTTTTATCCTCGCCTAGTACGAAATCTTAATTTCAATGGCAAAATCACCATAAAACTCAAGGTCCCAAAGACAATGTTGCAACTGAATGCATTCTACTATACTTTACTACAACTAGGACTGTAAATTTGATGAAAATACACTAAAATGCACCATTTATGATACAATTTATAAAGATATACTCAGGCGCTCTCTAAGTTTTGTTCATGTATACGGTATACATATTGACTGTTTTCTGGGACTTTTACTTCAAAACACTATTTATTTCCATTTGGCCATGTTATAAATAACATAAATATCCTCAAAACTTTTGAATAGTAATAAACACAATGAATACTGATCAATATTCCTATATGAGTGAAGAGCTCCATGCTATACAGCAGATGAATGGAGAATAGAAGGTTCCCACAGTGCTGTGTGAGGTATCAACAGATTAGGGTTAAGTACAATTTTGGACTTTTATTTGTGAAGGAGTATTTTTACTGAGGTATTACTAGTTTTATTGAAGTAAAGAATCGGAATTATTTTTCCAACTCTGCTCATTTTATTAACTTAACTATTAACTTTGTGGTCCGTTGCTCTATACTATAATGCCTTGTCCAACTCACTTCGATGACATGTATGTATTTCCTCCTTACACCTAGAGAAATGAATGGACAGCAAGGTGATACAGTTTGTCAGGAGTGCTCCTCTGTGTTTCTGACTGTTTCCTATACAAAAGGACGGTGCAATTGTGTACTGGATGTTAAGAGTTAATCTGGCTGGTGTACCTCAGTCCGACCAGCCCCGCACCACTGACAGCCCACTGGGATCTTTGCTATATGGGTTATAGCGGTGTCTATCCTGGCCACACAGCCCACCACAGCTAAATTATTCATTCACCTCCTGACTGCTGCCTGCCTGTCACTGCTACAGTCATGTGTGGAGATTATTGGCGGTGAAAGGCTCGGCCACTGTGCGAGGTGGCCAACAGCCCACACAGCAACGAGAGCAGCCAGAGACCAGAGGAGATCAAGTGGAAGAGGACAGACTGAAGAGATGTCAACAACAGCAGAAGCAGTGAGACGGGTACAGAGAGTCCTCATTCATTCACATCGCTGCAGAGATTCTCTAATGGAACTGCAGATGGTCTTTACTTTGTAGACTGTAACATAAAACATGTGCCCAATACTTTATAATAACCACCATTTATACATGGTAAATTGATACTTAATTAAACATAGTTTTTTTTTACTGTTAACAAACAACAACATGATAATTAATATTTTTTACTACTTACTAGTAATGCTATGATTTATGTTGTCCCAACAGTTTATTGTTGCACACATTATAACATTGTATTTACTTTATATATAAGTTTTTGTTAATGATTAAGATATTATTTGTAAACCTTAAAGAAATTGTTTGTTAAACATCTATAAATAGACAAATATTTGTAACACTTTGTTAATTGTTAATAATTGGATTGTAAACCATCTATAACATTATTTGGATGACAATTATACTATGGTTATTGATTACCTTGTTAAATGGTTATACAATACTTTTTAAATCTATAAACATTATTTAGATAAATAGTTAATACTTTGTTATTGGTTAATAATTGGTTTCTGGTCCATCTATCTATGTAATGTTTATATATGTTTTAAACCAATACAATAAATACTTTACTGATGTAATCAGAATGTAATTGTTATCGTCTCTTATCAGCTATGTTACATTACAGAATTTATGAACTTATTATTATATATTACAAAAACTACTGATAAAATAACATGAAATATAGCACTACTAATAATTAATTATTATTAATTATAATTTCATCTTTTGTTAACAGTAAAAAAATTAACTATCAATTTACCATTTATAAATTATGGTTATTATAAAATGTCACCAACACTTCTGGTGAGCCGATGAGGTTAAATGTGTAGCTGTGCAGCACAGGATCAGCAGCTCAGGGCCAACACTGTTGTCTTTGGGTGTTGATGGTAATTATATTTCTGGGTGGCAGCAGCTATATTTTAGAAAATGCAGTTCCCTCAGTAGCTTTAAAGCCAAATTGAAAAGTTTGCTAAAGGCTACTGGACTCCGTGAGCACTAACTCTGCAATTTATTGGTTTCGCTTTGTAAACAAATATCCTAACTTTTACTTTGTCTAACATCCGTGTGCTGCTGACGTGGTGTGTGTGTAGTGGTGTACTGTGTGTCCTGTTTGTTTAGTCACTGTGTGCATGTTTAATTGTGACCTGCTGGGACTGCAGATGAAAAAGAGCTTTCAGCTAAATCTGGTTCAGTTTCTGTTCAACGTCGTCCCATAAACTAAATAAATCAAACCGCTAGCAGCTGATGATGCTCGGTGTGCAGCAGAGGAACAGGCGCTTCTAGCTCACATTCCCTAGTTTAGTTTATTTTGCAGGAGTGTTTCAGAACCCAACGGTCCATTCATTGTCTCTGTGCCCACTCACTCTGTGATTTCTGGCTACTGATGTGCAGCTGTAGCAGCAGCCATAAAAACAAGGTGGGAATTCTAATTCTAGGAAAGATTTCTTATACAAATATAATTGGTATATTTATGGAATTTCTTTGAACAGGCTTGCTGGAAAGTGTTGATCTTAACTTTGCAAGGCTCCCATGAGATGAGTTGCAATTCTTTTTATGAATATCTAAATATGTGTCCAAATATTTTAATTGGATGTTTTGTTGTCTCCATTTCAGCATAAGTACTATAACGACACAAAGCACAAAGACTGAGTTGGCTGTCCACATGTAAAACATTTAAACTAGCTATGACAGGAAGTAAAGATTCTGTGTGAGGTGAGAGGAACAGGTGCATGCAGGTGTTGTAAAAGACAACAGGAAGTTAGATTTTGTAGTTTGGCTGCTGATTTGACCGTTTACTACCACAGTCAGCAGGTACAGCTGTAGCACAGACACACAGATCATGGAGGAGATCCAGATCATTTAACACATCGCCACAATTTGCGTCAAAAATCAAACTCCTTCTCAGAGTCATAACTCTGAGACGTTTCAATCTGCTCTGTCCGCTGTCTCATCCACCGCCGCTATGTTTACGCAAGCACATGTTTGCTCTAGCTTGGCTAATAGCAAATTGTTACAAACAAGCTGAAACCAAAGTAGTCTGTATGTAGTCTAACTGTTTTGCTTAGTTTTCCACGTATCTTAGATAACTAATCAGAAGGACAGAGATTTGTCAGTCTTTCTTAACTTCACTCAGAATATGATATATTTTATTGACATTCTAGATTAGTTTCTAGTAAGATATCATTGAGTTTGTATAGTGATTTGCTGTTGTAAACATTACTGTTGCTACTCTAAAACAACATTTAGTTATACTTAAAATATACATAAATTGTAATCCTGTTCTGAATTTAGTCTTTTTTTAAATAATATATTAATAAGCAATTATTCAGTAATGAAAAATAACTGATGAGAGTATCTATAAAGAACCGAACTGATATGGAGTATCGATAAGAGTAGTAGTATCCTAACGATACCCATCCCTAGAGGTCGACGCAAAAATGTGACTGGCTCTATATAGAGTCAGTGTTTGGTTTGTCCGTTCTGGGCTACCGTAGAAACATGGCGACCGGCTCCGTGAAGAGGACCCGCTCCCTTTGTAGATATAAACGGCTCATTCTAAGGTAATGAAAACACGACTCTTATTTCCAGGTGATTATACACTAAATAAAACACATTATTAATATTATATTCCATATCTGCCAATAGATCCCCCTAAATGCTAAACACTGATCCTTTAATGGAGCCAGTTGTCCAAAATGTTAACAAATATAAAACATGTTGTCAGCGGGAGGGCCCACAGTGTCATATGAAAACCCCTCTTCTAAGATTATTGTAAAACCAAAAAAAAAGGAAGCAAACAGCAAAAAGGCTGAGCGTCCTCAATTTCACTCTAGCAATAATTCCATCTGCGAACATAACAATCAGCGATGAACATTGTTATAGTGATAATAAAACAGCATTTATCAGCAGCTGTTCTGCCGTGAGCTTTCCTGGAGACGTTGTGGAGAATGAGGTGTAGTTATAATCTCTCTGGTGGAGTTAAAGGTCACTGCAACTGTTTGAGAAATCATGCTGTGTGAATGCACAATAGATGCACGCTGATGGGTATCTGCATTGGGACTGCTGCTGTGCAAAATTATAACTGTACATAAATACAAATGATAGCTGCTGTAGGCTGCGTTTGACCACATGTGGTTATTATTACTGCAGCTGCACACATTAAGCCCGTCCTTGGGTTATTGCTCAGTGTAACTACTGTATGCTGCAGAAGTGCTTTATGTTCAGTCAGAACATTCAGTGGCTTTGCACGATATTCAAGAAACAGCAAGGGAGCAGAAACAGATATTAATTAGCATTTTAGGGATGCTATTAATTAACCGTTTAATTGTTAACCGACATTAAGAACTTTAACTAATTAATGCGTATCGTCAGTCCCATGAGGCATCTGAGTCGCTAGTCAGTGAAGTTAACATCAACCACGACTGTTTATTAACCCTAACCAAGTGGTTGTGTTGCCTAAACCTAACTTCCTGTGAAAACGGAAGTTTATTTTGAAAGGACTATGCATGTAACGAGCAAATATTGACACGCCATCCTTGGGTCGAGTTGGGAGTGAGAATGTGTTGCACATACACAAACACATGAAAATACATGGAGTCATATGAATACATATGAATATATGTATCCTGTCAGTCCACACTTGTTACAGAAGCACATAAAAGTGAGTGATCATCAGTTGGATGTTCTTTAACATAACTGTAACTGTCAAATGAACTCATACATTAGTTCCCTTATAGCAGCATTTTTTTTCATTAGTTCCCCTCCCTGCTGCTTTTGATGCATGACTTATCAGCCTGCCAGATGGTAGAGTAGAATATTCCATCACTGTTAATTTCAGCAATACAGCAAAACATTAACGAGGGTTCCGACAAATCACATCTGGAGCAGGTGCCGTGCAGCGAGAATATTCAACTAAGCTTTTATTCAAATTTGTCATTTCCATGTTTGGTTGGACGAGAGCGTGTAGAACAAGAGGTCGGAGCGGCGGTGATGAGGGACATGATGGTGTGTGGGTGTGTGTTTAAAGCCAGTGTGTTTGTACGATTTGTCTTTCCCCGACAGACAAGATCACTCATAGATCATCTTTGAAATGTTGTGATGCTGTTTATAATATTCATCTCCAGCTCACAGTGTATTTTTAGTGTGTTTCTGTAGATCATAGTACTGTATAGTACACCATTTAAGTTCCAGTGGGTAGCAATAGAGAAAATATGATTAAAAAAAGTTATTTTTATAAAACGGTCCCTATATCCTGACAGTAGTATATGAGACAGGTATCTGAAAAAAAGCAAGTGCCTCTGTGTCCTCCGGTGCTCCTAATGGCATCTGCAAAATTTCACAGACCAGAGGAAAAGATCCAATCAGAGCCGAGCTGGAGTCTGTCGTCCAGCAGCCGTCTATGAGAGCTGAATGTCAATCACTGGCAAACTCCGACCAAATGGTCAAACTAGGCAGCTCTGATCAAATATGAATCAATATTCTGTAACTGTGATGCCTATTTCTCGCTTCAAATGTTTTCAGAACATCTTGTAGTGAACTGTTTAGCTGTAAAATGAGAAAGTTTGTGACCCAGCAGCCATGTTGAGACAGATATTTCCCTCAGGAGTTGGTGGAGACCAAACACAGAGCTAAAAGAGAGAGTATATTGGACTTCTATTCACAAAGACACGTCATCATGTTGCTCTGTAACCGCTGGATGTGGAAATAGGCAGCTGTTTTTTAATAAGATCAACATAGCAACTTAAAAAAGTGATGACTTGTTATATTTTGAGCCTCGCCGTGGTCTTCAGAAAGCAACATTTTAATGAAGAGGAACTATACTCGGACAGTCAAAGGTAGGGGGATTAAGTCGGGGGTAGGCAGTATATTATTTAATCGTTGGGCAAAAAATCCATAATAACTCTTCAGCATATTGTAAATCAAGTGTTCTGAGAGATAATTCAAATTCTGCACCTCTTCATGGCTCTGTTTTCAGGCTTTAAAAAATCAGTTTGTATTTCCTCAACTGATCTCAACATGGTTGCCGGATCACAAACTTTATCATTTTACAGCTAAACAGTACACTACAAGATGTTTCTGAAAACATTTGAGGAGAGAAATAGGTTTTACAGTAACAGAATATTGATTCATATTTGATCAGCGCTGACTAGGTTGACCGTTTGATCGGAGTTTGCGAGTGACTGACAGCTGTTCACAGACGGAAAGGCTCCAGCTCAGGTCTGATTGGTTGTTTTCCTCCGGTCTGTGAAATCTTGCAGATTCTGTTAGGAGCACCGGAGGACACAGGAGGACACAGAGGCACATGATTTTTTTCTTGTTATCTGTCTCATGAACTACAGTCAGGATATAGTGACCGTTTTTTAAAATCATATTTGCTCCATTTCTACCCACTGCAGCTTAGCAGTTGGTAAAGGTGTATGGACACTAACTGTTGCCGCCACTACCTCCAGTGTTCCCAGTATAAACATGACAGCAGGAGGTAGGCAGTGGTGGTCAGGCTTTCGTGTTTGTGCAGGCCTGTTTGCAGCCACAGAGGGAAGCTGCTTGTCACAGGAAATAAAAAAAGCAGGAGACCACGCAGACATTTCAGGAGTTGAGAGTGAGACAGTTAGACATGGCAGGTTAAAAAAGGGGAGCTTGTAAACAATATATGAAACTTGTACAAAAAAAGACTATGCTGTGTCTTTTGAAACCCTATAGAAATGCCTCATCATGTCCCTGACAGAAGACTAAATATGAAACATGACACAACATTGTATTAAAAGGGCCAGTGCATCCCATCAGACACAGTTATCTGATGATGTTACATCTTATTAGGATGCTACGGATCTACTACTTCACATCGGACAGGATCACACATTAATTACCCTTAGCTGAGGAGGCAATTTGTTCCTAAAAAGCAGTTCAAGTCATATATATCAAGTGAAGTAGTTATCTATCCTTAGATGAAATATTTAATGGCTGTAATCTCATTATCTAAGGGAGGCAGTAGTGCAAATTGCCTCTAAGAGCGTAGATAACCCTAACAACTGGGAGTCATGCTTTTAATTTGAAGCTCTACAGCTGAAGTTCCTGTTCTGCCATAACTTAAAGACACTAAAAAAGTAAAGTCTAATGGTTGCAGGTCAAAATATATCTTTCTGCATCGAGATGTCATTCTGACAATCAACTCCTTATAAGCCACTCCTGATACGACAAAACAATGACAAATATTGTCCAGAAACCCTCACAGGCACTGCATTTAGCATACAAATATGCTCAAATCATAACATGGCAAACTCAAACTTGCTGACTTGCCACAAACTGTATGTGATTATCATAAAGTGGGCATGTCTGTAAAGGGGAGACTCGTGGGAACCCATAGAACCCATTTTCATTCACATATCTTGAGGTCAGAGGTCAAGGGACCCCTTTGAAAATGGCCATGCCAGTTTTTCCTCGCCAAAATTTAGCGTAAATTTGGAGCGTTATTTAGCCTCCTTCACAAGCTAGTATGACATGTTGGTACCAGTGGATTCCTTAGTTTTTTTAGATACATATGATACCAGTATCTTCACTCTAGCTTTAAAACTGAGCCCGCTATAACCTAAAATACACAAGTTACGTTAATGTGTTAATGAAATTAGTAGCGTTAAAACAAGTTTTCGTTAACGTGTTATTATCGCGTTAAATTTGACAGCCCTAGTACTAATTTTAAGCCCAATCATGATGGTTTTCCTTAACCTAACTGCAGCCGTTTTGTTGCCCATACATAACCGCGATTGTTTCACGGTAACAGTGTGGAACTAAATGACGCAAAAATCCGTTTCACAACGTTAAGCACGTGGCGTGTAAATTAAGCTTAAAATGTGTTATCATGACACTCTGAATTTTCTTATTTATGTGATATTTATACGCCTTCCCATGAGACCCGGGTGGCGTCCCAGCAGGTCAACTGATGTTCAGTCCACACTGACGGACAAACAGTGAAGCTGCTTCTCTTGGTGAATTACCCACACTGCACTGCACTGAGCTGGCTATTATTACCTCTTTCTTTCCACTCCTCGAGCCTCAAGGATAAATTCTGCTGCTGTGCATTTCATAATCATCACAACAAGAAGCTTTTCACCGCGAGTCGTTGGTTAACAGAGAGAGAGAAAGAAGCAGAGAGACATGGAAAATAATTGAGCGGGATACAAAAACGTTATGTTCTCTTGTTACGTCTCACATAAGGAGTGCAGTCTGCTGAGAGATGGACGACATAATCAAACCAGTTTTAGTCAGAAGATCCACGTATTCATCCACACACAATCACATACTCCCCTTTATGTCAAGAAAACACACACACACACACACATAGTATCCTCAAATAGAGTGTGTGTACGCATGTGCTGATGTGAATGATGGGAGTGAAAATCACCAGGGTCACAAGAAAGAAATGCATAATGAGAAATGACTGTATTTTTTACTCTCTGTCAAAGAGTCCCGGTAGAGACAGGCCATCACTCCATGTTGAATATTTGCACATATTATGGAAAATGTAAAAGGACGGACACTAAGTGAGTTTCCATCAACCTGTTTTTATGTGCATAACTTCACTGTGCAGAATGATGTATGGGCAGAGTTTGTTTTCACTTCATTCATCTGCTGAAGGGGGAAAATTTATCTGAGCTCACCTTAAAGCCCCCCTCCAGCCAGTTTTACTTCCTGTTTTTTGGTTAACGTTCTTTCTCAAACAGAGAATGGGGGTGTGGTTAATAGTCAGACGTAATTCATTACCACGGCAACCAGATTGCATCGTTTTTCAACCCAGTTTAGATGAAACCAGTTCAGATGAATTTACTGTTTATCAGACCACAAATGAGACAAGATTAGCGCAACACACCGACTCTCTCTCACTCGCTCTCTTCTTTACCGTCTCCTCCTGGCGAGGCGGCCGTCTGCTCTCTGCAGACCGTCTGCTCTCACCTCAGCTCCAGCACCGACACAGCACCGGGCTGCAATGTGATTTGTTTATTTCTCTAACGGGACTTTTCGCTTGTTTTTTGGGGGACTGAGAGTTGGGCGCTCCCGTCATTCAGACCTGTTAGAGGCCCGCAAACTTGCAGTATCTGCTGCTCTCCGTTAATTTATCACCGAGAGGGGATGGTAAAGAAGAGAGTGAGTGAGAGAGACAGTCAGTGTGTTGTGCTAATTCTGCCGGTGGTATTTTGTGTAATTCACTGCGTTGATTGCACCCGTTCACCACGCCATTTTGAAAATAAACACACTAAACTAAGGTAGAGGAAACTAAAAACTAAAATGAAAACCCTCAGTTAGCTAATGCAACAAGTTGGGCTAGCTAGTTACACCTAACTAGCTAACTAACTAGAAAGACAAACTGACGGACAGATAAACAGATTTCGCTTGCACAAGTTTGGAGGATGACGTCTGAGCTGCAGCTTCTACTATACATCATATTCCCATTTTAGCAACAACCTTTTTTAACTTTGAGCACAAAATTAAGCTCCTGTACAATGAAATTACATTGTGAATTCTGTTTTGAGTATTTTGCCAAAAGTCAACGTTCACTTATTTTAATTGATGTCCGTAGCTAATAACGTAACAACTGTAGTCATTTTAAGCAAGCCGTTTTTTACTAAACCTAACCAAGTAGTTTTGTTGTATTTTTTTTTTGTTTTGTTTCAATTTACAACGTTACGTGTTTAAAACCACCCAATCTGACTGTTATCAGGCCATTAAATAGGCGTTATCAGTTGCTATAAGCACCATAGATGTGGGACATCATGGGCCGTGTTGATGTTTTGCACAAGTAAAATGGAAGAAAAGCTGCCCAGGTGAAAATTGCATGTCTGGTCTCATGTAATATGTATTTCAAGGTGTTGCTATTGAGAGGCGCAAAATATAAGAGAAGGGAATGTAAATTTATACAAATAACATCTGCAGGTGGAAAATCTGCAGCTCTGTTTCATTAGGCAAACACAGAGGCTGAGAGACTGAAGCACAAATTAAAAGATGCTTTATAAAATGGCTTTACCGCAGCTCCTCAACATCAGACAAAAGAGCAACAACTTGTTGATTTCAAACAACTTTACCTTTCTGTTTCCCTCAGTGGCCTCTTTTTTGCTGAGCTGACAACCTCAGGCTGTTTACCATCCCCTCACAATAAAGATTGCAAATCAGATAACTGTGGCTCATTTACATCTGTAGTCTTAACACTGAAACATTTTACGTTGCAGTAAAATGGAAATTTGTGACAGGCCCTTCGCAAACATCCCCCAATAAATCCTGGTCATAAACACAGGGAAGTAAAATGATGCCTCCAGTGTTCATTTGTTCATTACATTTGTGTGACCAATCTCATCATTCTTTTTATTAAGCTTATACGTGCCTTTGATTGCTATTTTACAGATCACTGTGTTGACTGCAAAGAAAATCATAACCAGTGAAATTGGCTAACAACCCGAACCACCAATCTTGTTTTATTATAATCTGCATTTCAACTTTTATCGCCGTCAAATTGTTTTGGAAAGAACATATCTGTTTATGTGTTGGAAATGTTCCTACATCTGCCTCCTGGTCTCTCTATTAAACCCCGAAAAGCTCGTAGATGTGGATATACATCAGGCCGGCACACATCAATTTATATACAGTATATATATATAGTATATAGAGATATATATATAGATAGATAGAAAACCGAAGATCCCATAGACTCAGTCCAGCCATTAGGAATTATGGGCAGGGGGACAGACTTTCCAAATTGGGACCTTCATCCACTTCCCGACTCCGGGTCGCCCAGTTTCATATGATACCAATATCTTTAGCTTTAAAACTGAGCAGGTTTTATAGTCTGATTAACTCCTCATCTTTGTATGTCCAGCTTCGCCTGTCATACCTGGTGCTTCTGCAGGAATTTGGTCATTGCCTCTCTGATCCTTTCATTTTCTTGTTCTCTCTGTAACCTGGCTTTTATTTTTTGAGTCCCCGATCAGGGCTTTCCACAAGGATATGGAGTAGCAAGCCAGTGGTAAACAGTAGCCAGCTAGGGGGGTCCGGGGTCCGGGGTTTGGGGGCTTCAAATTTGGTGCCTGACTGTGGTACATTCTAACACTGCTATACACTTATCTTAATTATTGCGTATTGTAATTAGTTTGCCTGCCTGATTGTAATCCAACAATGTGTTTATGTCCTTAGTTTTTTTAACACAAAACACAATGTTTGTCCCTTAAGTTAAGTGTTTTGTGTTGCCTAAACCTAAAGAAGTTGTAGTTTTGTTGCTTAAACCTAAATACGTTGTAGTTGTATTGCTTAAACTTAGAGAAATATTTTTTTTTTGTGTTCAAAACTTAACTTTTCAGATTTACAACATGTTAGAACATGTTGCTTTTAAGTTTCACATTCACTCTTACAATGTAGTAGGCGTACTAGGCCCCTACTGACCCACATCTATGGTGCTTATAGCAACTGATAATACCTAATTAATGGCCTGATAACAGTCAAATTGGGTGCATTTACCACACCGACAGTGCATATGCACGTATCGTATGTGCCTCAAATCTCAGTGTGAAAGCCTCAGTTAACCCACTACGCAACAGCTTTTCATAATTTTCTCTCCTGTGACAGCGAGTTTCTTTTCCCCAAAAGGGAGCGCATCCTCGGCGACGACGCCATGGGGCGGCATGGGACGGCTGATTTTTAAGACATCACATTCTTAACAAAAGCTTTTCCAGATCCCTGACGCTGTTGTGAATGTGCTGACGTAGATAATTAGCCGCAGATAAAGTATTACACAGTCGACAGCAGCTGAGATTATCCTGCCAACTCCTGATACATCACAGCCAGACCCTGCCGGCTCTGCCCGTCTCAGCGCCGGCTGTGTTTTCATGGTCTACATGGCACACGTCGGGTCATAAATATCAAACATGCGAGGTAGCATCGGGCCGGCTGGGATCAGTCTGTTGAGATTGAATCTGTAAACCTCTCACATCATTCACAGCTAATTTATGCTGACCATCAACCCCCGACTCTCTGAACGGGGGGTCCTGCTCCGATCTTCGGGTTTGGATAGTTGACCATCCGTAGAATCAGGATTTCTCCAAGCGGCGGGCTTACACAGCACCTTAGACAAGGAGAGATTTGAGGCAAGCAGTTAGCCATTTTCCCACCCTCTTGTCCACACACACACAAAACCGAAAAGAGTCGCCAAGTGAGCCTGCCAGCTACGGCTAATGACTCCTGCTGCGCCCCAATCCTCCAGACCCCACTGTCAATTATGCTCACTGGCTCAGGGAGAGAGAGTGGGAGAGAGAGGGAGTGAGAGAAAGAGAGAGAGAGAGAGAGAGAGAGAGAGAGAGAGGGGGGGGGG
>CAKALU010035720.1:0-139251 GCA_916700995.1 Hozukius guyotensis | reverse complement strand
ACAAACTGTTTTCTGTTTGTGAGGTAGGACTGAAACCAGGAGAGAGCTGAACCGGTGAGGCCAAGGTAGTCAGATAGGCGGGTGAGGAGGATGGTGTGGGAGACTGTGTCGAAGGCGGCTGAGAGGTCCAGGAGGATGAGGATGCTGATGTGACCGGAATCTGCAGCGATGAGGAGGTCATTCGTGATTTTGATGAGGGTGGTCTCTGTGCTGTGGTGTGGTCTGAAGCCAGATTGAAAGGTTTCATAGAGCTCATGGTTGGCCATATGTTGATGGAGACAGGACGATAATACACAGCTCTTTATTAATAAACAATGAATAACCTACCAAACCATATCTTTAGCACAGATTATACTAAATTCTTTGTAACTATAAAGATTAAAGTAAGATTTTCGCTGAATCAGGAGTTTTCCCAGTACACCTGTGGTCTGTTTCTTTAGTTTTGTGGAACTCTTCTCCCGTGGAGATGATTCATCGGGTTCCACAGGTAATGGATCACTGTTACCATATAGAGTCTCATTTCTAGCCATAATATCCAATTAGCTTCAGGTTACTTTATTTCCTTAGAAGGTAGATTTGGTTTGCAGTGGACAGATGAGGCATCCTTCTTGACACACATTTTGTAAACAACACTTTCAATAGACAAACGTGATAACAATACAATATATATATATATATATATATATATATATATATAAGCGTTGCTTCTATAGCATGCAATAGTGTTGCTACTTGTTCATCTGAGTGATGGCTGCTGTTTTCCCACCTGCTCTGACACATATTTGTGTAGAGGATAAAAGGGGGAAATCACACATCCTTGTAACAGTTACAACTTTTTGTATCCATGCGAGGCAATTGCATGTAGCAGCACACACACACACACACACACACATACACACACACACACACACACACAGACACACACAGACACTAACTAAGGGGGAAAACCATAGACGGTATACAAGAAGTGGACGTAGTCACCATGACGTCATCCATTGGTTTGTGGACTGCCGTTTTGAAGCCATCTTGGTTTTTTGCAACCATGAAGTGACACAAGAGAGTCGCCCCCTGCTGGCTATTAGAAAGAATGCAAGTTTAAGGCACTTCCACATTGACTTCACTTTTCAGACCCCGGAGTTGCCCACTGGGGATAACAGTAAAATATTTAGAGGCTATAAGGTTAAAAACTACATGTGAAATTCTGGTTATACTTAAAGCATACTCACTATTCTGCTACCATTACACCACTGCTTGTACCTTTATTCTGTTTTTCAAGTATTTGCTCTGCTCTAAATTTTTAATAACATCATGATTCATCTTGTGCTTGTTCAGTTCAAGGCTTAAAATTCTATTTAGGGATTTTTTTTCTATGAGGTTTTAAAACCTGCGTTGTTTGGTGCCGTTGAATCGGTTCATTTTTACCCCTTAGTACAATTTGTTTGGGCATATATAAACACAGCAAACATACTCAGTTGAGTACCAAAACAACTGTACGAAACCCTTTAGAGGATTTGGTCTTGGTCTGTTTGTCTTGATCTGAGCTAACTATAAAGTGTACACTACAAGTTTCAGTTAAACAGCTCCCGTAGCCAGATGCATTTGAGAATTAATCTAGGTCTGACCTGAAGCAACAAAGTCTGCCGCCTTCTTCCCATTTGGGCAGATGGGAGCATCTTCAGGACCTTCTTCCTGTGTTTACACTCTCTCTCCCACCCCAGACACATCTAACCAATGAGCAGGTGACCGTTTTCACCCGGCCTTTAGTCGAGGCATTTTGATTTACCTTGAATTTGTTTTCATGCATGCAAAGCAACCAAACTTTTCCAATTAATCAACTCAAATTTATATTCCACAGGGATAATTAAACTGCCTGTGCCAAAAACAAACAGATCTCAAATGAAAAAAGCATAAAATAAAATGTGAAAACTCTACATCACACAACAGGCAAGAGACTTTTATATTTGTTTTTTTTACACTAATCAGAAAAATGCAGAAAATTGTATTTTTCCACTGAATGTAGCCTGGGTTTCCATCTGACAAAATTCAGCTAAATAATTATCTCCAAACATTGGCCAGGCTTTTGTACCACTGTTTGTCAAAGCCCTTCAAAGGCTGTCTTCCCAATAGCCAGAAACCCAAAAAGCCCCATTAATACAGAATTGGTTTAAGAGGGGATTGTTGGACTAATTCCTGTCATTTCAGTAGTTATTAAGCCCAGTGTGTACTCAAGCTGGTAAAAAAAAAAATGTTGGCCTCTATTATGGCCTCTAATATGTCCAGTGACACTACCGCAGGTCAAACTAGTTCTATTTGAGCCTACATCACTAAAGCTCCATTCATGTATGACTCAGTGATTATAATCCTGTCCAGAGTATACTGAATTTTCTCCCAAAACCACAAAAATCTGCTGTTTTGTGACAAAGCCTCAAGCCTCAGATAAGTCGAGTCTGGGTAGATGTTTTGTGTTTGACTATGAGCCTGTAAAGAGCTCCAGTTATTGTATTTCAGCTGCATTTTCACAGCCCATGAAAAAATAAATAAATAAATACAGCTGAACAGTGTGGCCACCACCTCTCCTGACACATTGCAAGTTTTTGTCTGTGAACTCGGATTTCAGTGTGCATGCACAGATGCACGATCAATGGCACATATAGTCCTGGTTGTTCCAAACTTCTTCTATTTAAGAATTATGGGGGCAACTGTGCTTTTGGGAACTTTCCATGTTGTTTAAAGTCAATTTTGTTTTGTAGCTTTGCCCAGATCTGTGCCTCGGCACTAGTCTCTGAGCTCTGCAGGTAGTTTGTTCAACCTCATGGTTTGGTTTCTGCTCTGATATGCACTGTCAGCTGTGACACCTCATATAGACAGGTGTGTGCCTTTCCAAATCATGTCCAATCAGTTGAATTGACCACAGGTGGACTCAAATCAAGGTGTAGAAACATCTCAAAGATGATCAAGAGAAATGAGAGCCACCTGGGCTAAACCTCAAGTGTCAAAGCAAAGGGTCGAAATACTATATTATTGTGATATTTCAGGTTTTTCTTTTTAATAAATTTGCAAAAAAATCTTAAACCCTGTTTTCACTTTGCCGTTATGAGGTTCTGAGTTGATGAGGGCAAAATGAATTTAAATTATTTCAGCATAGCATAAGCAACATAAGAAAATGTGAATACTGAATGCACTGTTTATACCTCCGACCATTTCTTTACACCATTCTGCCTTAAATACATGCATGAAGAAGAGGGATGCACTCAAGGTGTGCATCAGATGAAAGCTACACTAGCTTCCACATTGGTTCTCCTGTTTGATAAATAAGACAGGTCTCTAGGTGCAGAATGCATTTAAAAGGAAATGAGGCCGGTTTACTGAATCTGGTCCTCTGTGTTCTTCCCTCAACCTACATTTTTTCCTTTTTTCTCACTCCACCTCCAGCTTTCGTTGCCCCCTCTCAGCACGTCATCGCTCTCGCTCTTTTTCAATCCACTCCATCTCCTGCATATCCCCCACATGTGAGATATTCTCTGGCTTTAGTCTCTGTCAGACCACCATGTCCTGCTCTTTTTTCTCGCTGTGAAGCAGAGGCCACCGCTGAAGATTTAAGGCAGTGAGGGCTATAGGGGGTCTGTACTGCATCATATCCATATAGCCTCTACTCCTATATTTGCAGAATCTTGAACTCCACACACTGGCATTTGGTCATTATATAGAGAGAAATTGGTCAATTAAATAATGAGTCCAAGCCTGCATGTCTCACTAATGAATTCAAGTTAAATACGGTACGTTTGAATGCAAGTTTCTCTCAGATGATCCTGTTTACACTTAATTGTGGTGTTGTTTTGCAGCAGAAAACACAGGCATGTTTTTGTTCTGTTCCAACATGAAATAGTGTTGCTGCTGAGGATATTGCTAAACCTTCAACTAACATTTTTAACCTGAAAGTGGTAAAATACCTGAAGTTTTGAAGGCAGCACATGTTACTCCATTATTGAAGAGCGGACAGCCATCTAATTACAATTATAGGCCAATATCTAAACTTTCAGTTTGAGCTAAGATTTTGGAAGGGCTTATAAGTAACCAATTATAGGAGTTTCTATCAAGACATAGCATTGTCACTGACTTACAGGTTGCTTTTAGAAAAAACAGTACTGTCGCGGCTACAATGAAGGTCTGAAGTGACTTCATAAATGCAATTGCCCTGACAGAATACTCTGCTGCACTATTCCTAGACCTGTCTAAGGCTTTTGACACAGTTGACCACTCTGTTTGGTTACAGACGCTGGTTAAGGGGCTGTCTTAAAAAAATGTTCAATGGTTAAAAAATTATTTGAGTGGCAGAACACAAAGTGTCCAAGTAGATGGTTTATTTTCTAGCTTTTTAAATATACAAAATGGTGTCCCACAAGCTTCCATACTGGGTCCTTCTTTTTTTCTGTACAGGTGGATGTTGTTCCTGCTAAGCTCTAGGCTTGCCGCACCTCCACAGGTGCCCGCTTTGTTAGCTGCAGGGTCATCAACTGGGGACCACCGTTCATCGATGTTTCGCCCCTTAGCCCAGAACATCTCCTGGTGGCG
Source organism: Hozukius guyotensis (assembly GCA_916700995.1). NCBI lineage: Eukaryota > Metazoa > Chordata > Actinopteri > Perciformes > Sebastidae > Hozukius > Hozukius guyotensis. Next base: position 134,679 of record CAKALU010035720.1, on the reverse strand, counting down.
GGGCAGTGAACTGTAATGGCTCTTAAGTTGCCTCCTCCGAGTGAAGGTCTTTCCACATTTATCACAGGTAAAGGATTTGTCTCCCTGACACTCGCTGCAGCTAACCTTCTTCAGGAGTTGCTTGCTCCCCATGCTTTGTCTCGTCTTCTCAGCCAGAGCCAGACGCTCTTTGTGGGCTGCCTCCAACCCCTCATCCCATGGCACTGTGAGTTCCACCAAAAGCGCTGATTTTCCGGCTGTGGTCCACAGAACCATGTCTGGCCGTAGTGTGGTGCTGTTGATTTCTCTGGGAAAGTGGAGTTGCCTACCCAGGTCCACCTCCATCTTCCACTCCACCCCTGGTGTCAGGGACTTAGGTGCTGGTCTCCTGTTGGTATGTAGTGCAGGATCTTGGACTCTCATTGTTTGCCTCTTGCCTTCTTTTCTCCACCACCTCTGCCAGCTTCATGAGCACTTGATCGTGCCGCCATCTAAACCGACCCTGTGTCAGTTTATTTACAATTTTTATTCATAATATGTGTTGCAATGTTATTAATAAAAAAAATGTCATTTTTATGCAGACAACACCATTATGTATAGGCCTAGTTCTACCTCATCTTTAGCAAGTGCGATCACGGAACTGCATTATGTTTTTAATGTTGTTCATAGGAATCTCTGTGAAACCAAGAAAATAGTAGTTTGACATAACAATCCCAACTCAGTGTCCACTTACTAAGTTTTTTCCGGAGCTTTTAACTGTATCACATGGCCTGCATGGACGAGAAATCCCAAAAGGGAGGGATTGTTTGGTAATGGAGATTAAATTAATCTAAAGGGAGCTTGAATGATGTGAAGAAAAATTAGCTCGTTAACTTACATGAATTCATTTTAGGCAAAAAAATAACAAATAACAAATAAATAAATAAAATAAGTTAAAATTGTTTAGGGGAATGAGAGTGGAAACAGACCCGCATTAGCAGTAATATGGAGTTACACAGTATTTGAAAGTTTCTAACAGCCACCGGTGCGATCACTTCATGTGGTGCAGCAAGAGGCTGTTCTCTCGCAGCCAACACTCTGACATCAACGGCGCTCTCCTTCTCCAACTTCCATCTGTATTGCCAGAGGACAAAAAATAGGCACAGAATACAGAGTAGAGGAAGTAAGGTAATAAAAACTGGAAAACACTGATAAGACACATCTGTGGGATTAAACGAGACTCTCTCTGGCTGCTAAATGAGCACCCTCACCCCCATTAGTGAGGTTCACCAAAACATTCCTGAGTCGGCTGGGACGTGCCCCTCCTGTGAGCATGTCAGGTTGTTAAACACAGACTCACAAACTCAGACATGTTCCCCTCAATTCTCCCCAAAGATTCAGACGAAAACTCTGTATTTTACAATTTATAATATTACTATGGTTCTGAGTTTTTTTTAGGGAGATAAATGCAATTATTAATAGTTATAGCCTCTGGTAATGCACCTGATTAAAAGTGCAGCTCTTTCATGTGAACACTGGCGCAGCTGGATTGAAAAATCCTGGGTTTTACGGAACCATGTGATTACCAGCTTTATCCAGGATTGTCAATGTTACAATTAGTGATGCTGAATAACTAGGTAAGCCTACATGTAAGTTGAATGAATAGTAATTTGGGGAAATGCACTTAATTATTTTCTTGCCTATAGTCAGAAGAGAAGATTGATACCACTCTCGAAATGCGGAAACAGCTAGCCTGGCTCTGTCCAAACTTAACAAAATCCACCTACCAGCACCTCTAAAGCTCACTAATTTAATATCTCCTTTGTTTAATAATTACCTATTTCTTGACCTCAAGTGATGTCCTGGATTCTCGTTGTCAGCGTGAGGTTCCTAAGCAACCAGCAGGGACTCTAGAAATAGTCTGGCACATATTCCCCCATAAAATAATGAATTGTTGTTTTTAAACTCTGTTTTTTTGCACAAATAAAACAAACTTCATATTAACTGTACGGACATAAAAGTGGTATTAATCTTACTCATCAAGAAAGTAAAGGAAAGGAAAGTGCATTTCTGAAAATGTCAAACAAATCTTTTAGTAGTATTCGTTCTCATACTGTAGGGTGCCTAATGAAAAATTCACTACCTGGGCCCCCTCTTAACCAATGTCCCCAGGCTCCTTAAAATTGCTGTGAAAAAGGTGAAAATGCAGCAGTTTGTAAGACCAAAACCCCTTAGTATGCCACCCAAAGTACATTTTTATAAAGCATGAGAAAAGTGCTGTTGGATGAAAGGAGGAAGAATCTGAGTCACACCAAAGGAATTTAAACTAATGCGGAGTGGGGGATTTTTCTCCTGGACAGGTGAACATAATCTATGTAACACTTCTTATCTTTGCCTGATCTATTGCTGGTGGAGAAACTAGTCAACTCCTACTTTTTAGAACTTTACTTCTTTTGGGGGTTTTGTGTATTGTACAAAAAATACTTTGGCTACTGTTTGGTATGTTTTGTATTGTATTATATATACTGGGAACACACCTGATGGTGTATTAGATGAATAAAGTGTAAAATAGCCAATATGTCTTGTTTGTTCCTTGTTACTGAAAGAGAGTGCAATCATCCAATCCACCAAACATCTCAAAACAAGAGTCAATACCAACAGGAGAATACACTGTTTACCATTGGCAGAGCATTTTGGCAAATTTTTCTTGGGCGCTCCCCACATAATCAGCTGTGCTGCTCATCCCACAAATGCATGATCCTTACAAGTTGGACATCATTGTGAAGGTAAATAAACAGGCTTTCCAACGATGTAAATACAATGCCAATTAGCATTGTAACAACAGAGAAATAATCGACCAAACACAAGTTTCCGAACTTTTTTTTCCCAGTTTATAAAAAGGGCCTTGTGTTGGTCAGTGTGGTCGTCCCCTCAAACTATCACACCTCTTACTTTAACCAAATGACAGTCAATCACCAATCACCATCTAATATAAATTGAATTATTTGCAGCTGTAGCAGACTGCTCTCACCTTCGGCCTCTAAACAACCAACCATCAAGACTGTAGATCAGACCGGAGATGTTAAGGGTTCATGTTGTTGACAGATTACTGTATCTCTTAATTGGACCCCAGACGTTGACCCTAGATTTCATAGTAAGGACTTTGTATCGCACTCTTCTGATTAATAGATCATTTCAACAGAATTGCATTGCTAGACAACACCCTGGGTCCATGTTTACTTCCTGTCAGCTGATGTCATTCACATACACTGCAACAGGATATAAACTGGGACACGTTTGGAATGTTTACGTTTACAACAGTGAAATGGTCTATATTTGGGAAATGCGCTTATACGCTTTCTTGAGAGAAGAGAAGGTCAATAGCATTCTCGGGCTACATTCACACCAGGCGTTGTGGCGATTCACCGCAGGGTTGTTCGGCGGTGCGGGAGAGTCACTTTAATGGCCCATTAACTGCGACGATTAACATCTTTTGTTCCCTCATAGGTTGTACATTCTCTGGATTCGTTGGGTTCTGTTTCCCCAAAAGTTACTTCTGTTTCTACTTTTTCACTGCAGGCCGCTGTTTTTTTTTCAGCACCCCCTGCGACTGCCACCGCCTCTGCTGCAGCCACAGCCCAAACGCACTGCCCCCATTCAAAATGAATGGGAAGACTTATCGCTGTATTGCCTAATCTGATGTGAATGCAGCCTCATATCTGCAGTAAGGCTACAGCCAGCAGCTGGTTATCTTAACTCAATAGCCATTTTATGGGGGGGTTATGTGTATGTATATTGACAGCTGCTCCCATTCAAGAAATACCTGGGTCAATACGTGCCTAATTGGCCACAAAGGTCAACAAAAAGGTTAGTGCCTAAGATAGCCAACTGCCTCCGGCCATGCAAAACCACTTGCTGAGTACACAGGTGCAATATATTGCATAACAATGAGGGTTGCCCCCTACTGGCCCGAAGTGCAAATAACCTCACCAAATGATCGGACTGAAAGCATCACCTCTATTTACTGTACGATGAACATCTGACCTTTTGCCAAAGGCCTTACAAAAGCACATCAATAACTGGAGTGTGACTTGTGCAAAGTGCTGAAGCTCACTGGTGCGAACTACGTTTTGTGGTACAGAAACACTGAAGAGTCGCAATTTTCTTACTGTAAGAGGTCTAACCCTTTCATCTAAATCCTTTAAAAAATCATTAGTAGAATAACATTTTGAAACACAGATCAAATCCATTTTCTGTATTTAGAGCTGCTTCAACTGAGAGTGATTTAAATTCAGACCAATCTGACAAAACTTCACTTGCAGACTGGGATATAATTATAGCTATGCATTCATTTCTTTTTCTTATTCATATTAAGATTAAAATATACATACTCTTGGAAGCATTTTCTTCTTGAAGCATAAATCACTTTGGCTCAAAACTTTAAATTACCTCTTCAACTCTATCCTAATCACATTCCTGCTCATTTACAGCATTCTGTATGAGTGTTCACATAGACTTATGACATGAAGTAATGGTGGCTACTTGACAGGCTCTCCTGATTACAGCTCAGCATGACTGCAATAACTGCTCAGGTTCTGTAAGACTCCTATACAGTTTCTAGCTGATCATTGCCACTGATCTACACTCAACTCTCTTTTGATATTAAATATAACTGTCGGCAAAAAAAAACAAAAAAACCTTAGACCTCTGAAGTCACTCTGAAAGGACACTTGCTGCAGAGAGACTCACTTCAAAGATCATTTCATCCTCCTTAAATCAAATGTAAGAGGAAATACAACTGGATCAGTGATGAACTAGCAATGAATCAGAAACACCCCCCTCTAAATGAGGCCAGCAGTTAGCAAGACTACCTCCTTAATGGTGTTCTCCAGGACCTGTGTGAAACCAGCACTTGAATTTGATTAGCACAAGTGAAAGGAATTTCTCTACTCCAGATCACTTTCATATTTAGTGGCATGATTAAACACATCCACTTCTTTTAAAATCAGCAAGTTGCAATGACATAAATATCACTACAGATATCATGGTGGATGTTACCAACTGCAGCTACAGTGACTGTATTCTATATCTTGTAATTCATTTCCAGAATAATTCTAAGATATACATATATTTAAAGCAGGAATGAAGAAAATTATCAAATGTACCACTACAGTAGTATCTAGAAAAATAGATTTATGTTTGCTGATAGTTTGACACTTGGATGCTTTAGATCCAGTAAAGGTTATCTTTAAAGTGGCTATAATCAATATTTTTTTATATTAACAATGGATTAAATGTAAAAGTATCACACGTAGTGACGAACCCGCAGATAATTATTACCCAACTCTGCAGTTCCCTTCAGTTCTGCAGAGCTTTATAGTGTCTTTCAACCCATTGTTTTTGGTTTCACAGCCACAACTTTACTGTTTTGATAAGTCCCAATGTTTCCATCCAGGGCTGTAGTCAAGTTCAACTTAATTGAGTCAAAGTGAAGTCCAAGACCAGGTCCAGTCTGAGACAAGACCAAGTCCTAAGGGAGTCAAGATCAAGTGAAGACAGAGTCCAGAGCAAATCGAGTCCTGTTCAAGATCATCATAGGCAATAGTGTCTTTCCAAAGCTAATAGGCTACGTAAAGTGATAGATAGATAGAACTAAAGTTTTTTTTTTTTGCTGTGGCGGCCCAAATTGCGCTCGGGGGTATTTTTATTTTTCAATGCAGCATATGGGAGACACTGTAGAATCAGGCAACATTCTGCACAACCGATCTCAAATCAAGAGCCAGGAACAACTAGACCAGTTCTCAATAGCTGAGTCTGAGACCAAGGCAAGTCCGAGTCCAACAAGGCACGAGTCCAAGACAAGTGCAAGACTTCAGAAAAGTGGACTCAAGTCCGGATTCGAGACCGAGACTGGGCTCGAGTACTACAGCCCTGCTTCCAAAGTTCTGATAAACACACTGTGCGCCACCTGCCTGGTACCAAATGACAGACAAACACACTTAGCGACTAGCTTTTAAACATAATAGGATTTAGCAGCTGTAGAGACAGATCTTTCCCTCAGAAGCTGGTGGAGACCAAAACCGATCTAAAAGGTGAGTGAATATTGAATTTACATTTGCCAGGTGGCCAGAAACATGACTCGGTATCTGCTGAATGCATAAAAAAGGCAACTGTTTGCCAGTAAGTTTGCAATATCAACTTGAAAGATGATAATACAGTATGTCAGTGTTGTATTTAAAGTTTCTTTCCACTGCCGCCCAAGTGGCCAACAAATCTGCTTTTGCAGGTTTAAAGTCGAGGACATGGTTAAAAGAAAACGATGTTGACTGTCAGTAACAACCAGGAAGTCTGTCTCCTGCTGTCAAAGTCTGACATTTTGCTGACCCGTCAAGCAACCTGATCTTTTCCCTTTGCGCACTTCATAGCTCCATAACATCACAATATTTCCTCTTTTGCTCCCATCGGACGAGAGTCCTACAGCTGCTTCAGGGCTTTGTCACTTAAAGATGATGATATTTGAACTCAATACACAAACAAATAATACCGCCCTCCTGATTTACCGTCCCTCTCGCTCCCACTGCCAGGGTTGTGTTTGAATACCGGATTTGTTTTTTCAGTTCACACACAGAACGGACAGCTAGTGGGCCATGAGGAGATATTCGCTGAATTTGACAAAAAGTGTATTGGATTACAATCCCTGACTCCACCTTTAAATGTAAACATGAGACGTTTTGGGTCATTTGCTGAAACAACTGATGTAATTTTTCTTGGGAAAATAGTGTCTAGCTTTTAGGTCTGTTTCTCGCAGAATGCTTTAGCTTACTTTCAAAAGAATAGTAAGATAAGGGAACAAATTATTACACATCACACACTAAATACCTCTACAGGGGTCTAGAAATAGAGTTGTGATGTTGGTACTCACCAACCATTTAGAGAAGATCAAGTAAATATAATCTTTGCATATTGTTTTAATGCCACTTCATTTGTATTTCGATATTGATCTTGGTGCTTTGTTTGCATATAATTTGATGAATGAAGAAATGTATCTAGTGAACACCCAAATTCATTCCAATGAATGCAATAATAAAAGACAGCTTTTCACTTTTCAAAAAGCATTTTATACACACACAGCCCCAGTGCACGCAGCATTTATAATTACCAGGTTTTTCTGAAACTTCACACTTCACAATGTCCACAGCCAATTTATGTTTGATACTTGACATCTGACATTCACAGAGACACTTATGCTGTTTTTCCATCTCACATAAACACACAGCCTCTTACAGTACATCTGATATATTACTTCACAATTTCAAATAAATTGTTCATCCACCACTTAAACATGAACAAAAACACACAAAGCTCTTGTGAGTCATTTGCATCAACACACATTCTCACACCAGTGAAACACACTCTAACAGCCTTTCACTCAGGAGTGGAAATTAGTTGTTTTGCTATTTTAGGTCCAATAACATTTCTCAACTTCCTTTAAATTGCATATTTGTCCTTGAAATGAAGTTTATATAAGACAAACATGCAGCATATATATGATTCACACCCACACAACCCTACACCTAACCCTTGAAATCAAATATTAAGATAAATTGTATTTTTTTTTTTTGCACAAGTTAAATGCATCTTTAAAACTCCAACCAGGAGTTAACCCTGTCAGTTTTTGCACAAGGTGTTGACAGTAAATTTGACTAAAGGCACGGTCACACATGCGCAAAACATTTGCCTCCTATTCATTTCAATTCTATGCGAGCGAATGGGTGAAAAAACATTTGCTAGCGGTTGCGAGTTCAACTTTCCGTTCAAATATTGCCTCGGCTGGCAAGGGTTATATTGTATAAGGGTTGCACTATCATACCAACCAGCAGCCGGTCATTTTAGCTTAGCTTAGCATTAGACTGGAAACAGAGGACAACAGCACACCTGGCTCTGTTGAAAGGTAACAGAATCAACCTAACAGCACATCTAATGCTCATTAATTGAACATGTGATGTCTCCATTGTTACTGCCCCAAGCGAGGGAGTTCAGCTATCTCGGGGTCTTGTTCACAAGTGAGGGTAAAATGGAGCGGGAGATGGACAGGCGGTTCGGTGCGGTGTCTGCAGTTATGCGGGCGCTGTACCGGACCGTTGTGGTAAAGAGGGAGCTGAGCCGGAAGGCAAAGCTCTTGATTTACCAGCCAATCTACGTTCCAACCCTTACCTATGGTCATGAGCTTTGGGTAGTGACCGAAAGAATGAGATTGCGGATACAAGTGGCCAAAATGAGCTTCCTTCATAGGGTGGCTGGGCTCAGCCTTAGAGATAGGGAGAGGAGCTCAGACATCCGGAGGGAAATCGGAGTAAAGCCGCTGCTCCTTCGCGTCAAAAGGGGCCAGCGGAGGTGGTTTGGGCATCTGATCTGGATGCCTCCTGGACGCCTCCCCTTGGAGGTTTTCCGGGCACGACCAATTGGTAATAGGCCCTGGGACCCAGAACACGCTGGAGAGATTATATATCTCTGCTGGCCTGGGAATGCCTCAGGGTCCCCCAGGAAGAGCTGGAAAACACTGCTAGGGAAAGGGACGTCTGGAATTCCCTGCTAAGCCTGCTGCCCCCGCAACCCAGAAGAAAATGGATGGATGGATGTCTCCATTGTTTAATTTCTACAGAAACTGAGGAATTCCTTTAAACATTGTTTATTTGCTAATCACAATCTTTACCTAACCGTACCCGTGTCGTAGTTCCCATGTGCAGATATTGTAGACAGAAGGAGTTATCAGGACAGAGTGAAGAATGACTTTTATACAACGGCTGGTAGACAATGTTCATAAAAGCTGTTTTTTGACGGAGAGGTATTGTTGCTATGGTTACCTGCATGGCTTTCTTTGTTCTCTGATTTAGTGATGGTGGTAAAATTATTGATTGTAAACATTTGAGCATGGAACTTCATATTTGACCTCTGGGAACAGCACAGTATGTGTAATAAAATAATCTAAGCTCAAAAGCCCACTTTGTAGCTTTTCGGGAGTTTTCAGCTGAATCTCATTGTCTTCTTCAGCGAGTGAAACTGGTTCAGCGGATGACCAGCTCTCACAAACTGTAAACATGATTGGGCTTTCATGATATACAATATTAACAGACACCTGCCAACGAATCATAAACAATTATAACTGGAAATAACAGACTGCAGACAGCTGCCAGGAAACAAGGAGTTGTCAATATAATAAGAGTAATAAGAGTGCCACAGTCCCCCTGTTGACTACAACAATGTAACAACCCAGGAGCCCTTCTAAAAGCTTCAGGCTAATCAGACAGAACATGGACCTCCCATTTCCCATAGCTTGTCAGCTCATCACCTGTAAAAACCTGTACAAGCTCTGGTTGGACTCTTCCCTCTATTCCCATGGCTTTCCTTGACTGACACTTTCTGGAGGCCAAGCACTGATCACTGTTGGCTGAGTCAAGCTGTGTTTTTCGCTCCGTTTGGCATAAAAACCCACTACAAAGGACTGCTGGGTGGTTTGGGAGATTGCTGTGGTTAATGGGTTAGACATGAAACAAGAAAGTCGAGGAATTCCACTTGATATCACGCCTGTAATTTTCTGCTGCTCTTCTCTGTGATGTTTTAAGTTGGGACATGAACAGCTTTGCAGTTTAGGACTTTAGAGTGATGCACATGTTGCATGTACAAACAAAGAAAAACATGAATAAACAAACAACCTATATATTAACATAAATAAAATTAATAATTTCAATCCAGAGGAATTTGAAAGGAACAGTGTGTAGCATTTAGGGGGATCTGAAATGGAATATAATATTAATCAGTATGTTTTCTTTAGTGTATAATCACCTGAAAATAAGAATCGTTGTCGTTACCTTAGAATAAGTTGTTTATATCTATATATGGAGAGGGTCCTCTTTACGGAGCTGGCCCCCATGTTTCTACAGTGGCCCAGAACGGACAAACCAAACACTGGTTTTAGATAGGCTCTAGATTATTTGCGTTTTCACCAGTTGGCTACCTTCGTGTCTGAGAAGTGAGGCTAATGCTGAAGTGTTTTAAACTTGCATTCTTTCTAACAGCCAGCAGGGGGCGACTCCTCTGGTTGCAAATAGAAGTCTGATTGTATAGAAGTCTATGAGAAAATGACCCTACTTCTCACTTGATTTATTACCTCAGTAAACATTGTAAACATGAGTTTATGGTCTCAATCGCTAGTTTCAAGTCTTCTTCAATACAGCATGATGTTCATTTAGTAAATTATGGTCCCATTTAGAATCAAATAGACCATAAAGCAGGATATGATTTAGGCCGTGGCTACCTTGTGATTGACAGGTCGCTACCACGGCGTGGTCTGGTCTGGGAGTTGTCCGTTTTTTTTTCGTCTTTGAACTTTAACCCTTTCACAGTGTGTTTTCAGTTCATGAACGTTAATTATAACCTTTTTGGTTGCCAAAAAATGTCTTTTGCAGCATCCGGTTGTACTTAGCTCCAACCTCTCGTGTCACTTCTGGTTCGCTTAGCACATGGTAGAAGTTTCAATTGGTTGCAATCTACAACCTCACCGCTAGATACATATTTAACGTAGTAAGGAAGAAAGATATCAAATGTGCCACTAGTAAGTAGCTCCACAAGGATCTGCAAAGACATATCTATAGTTTGTTGATAGTTATTATCCTAGTTTTAAATTAAGTACTTTGTGTTGTATTACAGAATTTTAATAACCTCTTCATTAATGTTGTTTTTAAAAATCTTGATTCATGTTTTTATTTTTTATTTTATTTTAATGTAACAACCATAATTAATAATACATTATTTTCAATTGTTGCTGTTGTCATTTTAAAAATGCATTATATTTTATAAACGTAATGTACATATACAATATAAGGTATAAAACAAATTAAAGTGCAAGTGTTTAAGTACAGTATTTTTACATACATTTTACATAAATATAAATATGTGTGTTATCACTTCTACCAGTGTGGCCATGTTTTTGGTCCTGTTTGTTTTTATGTTAGGTAAAAGGATATCTAAATAACTTAAATAATTTCAGATTTTAATAAAATATGTTGCATGGTTAAATCATGGCCAAAAGAAAAAAGTAATAAATAAATTAGCTGCAGTTCTGTATCAGGGATGACATGAATTCTATGAACACTACATTTTTATTTTTGATCCAGACCATGATTTCTAAACATTTGTTAAAATTGAAAGCTATTTCTGAGAATTGTGCAGCCTTGGTGAATGTACGCTCTCTCTCTCTCCTGTTGCTGTGTACACTCAGGGCATATAATGAAGTGGTGACAGTCATTTTTGAGCATTAAAAATAATAACTGATGTGAGTGTATTGTTAGGAACAGGCAGTCCTAAAATGTGGCAGCATAATGTCAACCCCCTCCCCAACCACCTCTGCCCCCGTGGGGAACTGAAGCATCGTGTTGGAGAGGATGACATTTCATGGTCCAGTAGCATCATTGCAATATAAAAACAAAACACCCGTGACTTTTTGTGAGAGAAGCAAAGGAGCTGTAGAGAGATAGAGGCAGAAACAGAGAAGTCCTTAACACTCAATCTAAAGTGGTAAATGTGGTAGGACGAAATATGGTTGAACAAATTAGAATGAACATGTGGTTGTTCGGGTGGGACATATTACAAACAATCACTGTAAACAAAAACAGCACCAAAATAATGTTTACTAACTATTATTATAACAATCTATTTATTAACGATTATTATATTCTGAATAGTGACATTACATTTTTAACTACATTTCTATAGTGTTGCTTTTCAAAATCATGCAACCATGTCATGCTTTCGCATGCATGCTGCAAGTCCGTGCATGCATGGGACAGTAGTTGTGGAAGTCTTTTTCGCATGTCGATTATCGCATGTGTTTGGGAAGTAGTGAGCACACGACTGGATTAATGAGACTTGGGTTATACTGCACGAGTTGGGTGAGAGTTTGTAAACAGATTTTTGATATAGTTTTGCTGTTGTTAAACCTGAACTTGGACCAGATGTGTTAAGCTACTTTTTCTGAGAAGCTTGTGGCTTTCAGTAAAACTTCTTCCAATGAAGGGTAGCTGGCAGCAAATTGAGCTACAATTTCAAAGTAGCTTGTATAACACATGATTGCAGTATATTACAGGATTCTATAGGCGAGGTGAGAATGTCTGCAACAGCATTTGATGAATTCAAGATGCAGAGAAATGGCACACAGGCAAGGAAGAAATAAAATGACAGTTGGTGTTTTTCAAATTGCATTCTTCCACACTTACACTTGCTATTTTGAATGCATAAGTGCCTTCACACTGACAAGCATGACAAATTGCAGTGCACTATGAGATGTTGCACTCATAACGGTCAAAAAGTTGAGTGTGGAACGCTGGACACTTCTCATCCTCAATGGTCGTCATTTTGGCCAAAGAAGCTGCAGCGGTTGCGGTTGCTCCGGTGAACACCGCACTATACAAATGTAAGCTGGCAGATATTTTGGCGGGTGACAATCGTGGTCAGATATTGGCGGTATTGCTCCGCGGTCCGGTTCCAATTTGCCATTAAAAAAAAGATGAAGCGGTCAAATTTTGCAATCATTATTTCCTGTAAGTGCACAACAGCCATGTTCGATTTGAGTCAACACTACCCTGTCAAAATTCACACACTACGCAAGTAATTACATAGTGTACACAGTGTACTACATGGAAGTGTACTAACGTAAATATCCAAATTCAGCCAGTTCAGCATACGAAATGGAAGCAGAGGGATACAGCTAACTGCACCTGCACGTCTAAAGCCAATTAATTATCACTTTATATTGTTTGTTTAATGTACAAGAACTGAAATGTTAATAATACAGGTTGTGGTTTTATGGGAGGTTGCGTGCCAGACTTTTTCACCAGAGGTGAAGTCTTGTCATCATTATGAGGTTGCCAGGCAACCAGCACACACCCCCTGTTTCAAGTCTTTATGCTATACTAACTGTCCGCAGGCTGTATCTTCACATTTAACGCACAGACACAAGAGTGGCATCAATCTACTTAACTAACTCTCGGCAAGAAAGCAAACAGGCATGTTTTCCAAAATATCGTACTATTCCTTTAAGAAGGACCAGTGAGGAAAAGTGGAGCTAAAGAAACTATGATGTCATTTTAAAAAAAGTAAACTTGGGTAGAGAAGAAAAATTCCCTATCAAAAAAAGCCTAGCCAGACCACATTCTTCCCAGGAACAAGGCTGCCCAGCTCTCTGCCTCTGTGGTGGAAACGATTTATGACTGTGGCACTGTGAGGTGGGTGGCACAGCATGGTGGCAGATGTAGAGCGTTTAATTGAGTCTAGCCAGATCAAAGTATCAGCAGAAGCACAGAAAGGTGTGGAAGAGTACAGTAAAAGAATGGGCCGGGTGCTACCATTACTTTACCGAGCCCAATCTTTCAGCAGTAGCTTTTTTTGTCTCGTCTTTGGACCTCCCTCTTTGTTTCCTCTCTGCTGCCAGTGCTGACTTTAAATTACATCAGCGGTGATATATTACTAATTTCTACCCTGTTTTGCCTATTTGTAATTGACGAGACTTTACTCTATGTATTAATCATATTTTGCGGCTAGGTGAGCTCCAAATTAAATAGAGGCACTGTTTGTTCCTGTGATTTTACTGAACGAAGTGTGGAAATCTATCTTTCCAGCCAACTGCGTTAAGCCATTGGGAGACAGTCTGGGGTTGGCTGCCCCCACTTCCTCTTGGTAATGGAAAAACCCACACCGAGAGTCAAGATAAAGAATGGGAAGCAGAATTCACACACTGTGTCTCAATTCCCGTTGGATTCGGGCCCCAGTGTGCAAGAGGCACATTTTGGTCCATGCATATCCATTAATTTTCAGAGAATGTATTAATTTAATTTACAATACTTTTGAAAGAGTGTCAGCTTTTTTTTTTTTAAAGCTTATTTGATCTTTCAGCAAATCCTCATTAGCTGCACGCTCTCATCGCTGCTTGTCTTCAAAGCGAGCTGATTGAAACATCTTAATGCCGGCGCAGTTTCCCTTGAATGAGAAAGAGGAAGGCTTCAATCTTCAACACGCTGTCAAGAGAAGGAGGGAAGGAAACGGATTCCTCCGGGAGTTCAATGCATTATTCCAGTCGATATATTGATGTATGTTTGAGACTGATCCAAGGGTAAAATCCCCTCAGAGACAAAGGTAAGAAGAGGGGGAAAGATGGTGATGTTTATATTCATTTGTCCTCTACTTGGTGAGACGTGAGCGCTTCCTCTTCCTGCTCATGAATAATGAATGCTCACGCAGCCTAAACTGACCTCTTTGCGATTACGTCAGATGATGGATTTGTTTGAAAACCACTTGACCTTGTCTTAAACATCATCGTTTTGCTGTGTCATTGACACTTGTGCAAGGTTGCCAAGTCACAGCCGGCTCGATTGCTGCACAGAAATGCCTGCTTGGAGGTTTGTCTTCTGGGACTGTCAGTCCTGCAGGTCAGACAGATATTCAATCATAACATTTCTGTTTACTTTCTGCCAAATGTCAAACTTTGCTGACAATAATTTAACTGAAGATGTCTTAATTATATTATCTGAAATGCCTCTTCACAGATCTCTTTGTTTGTATCTAATTAACAAAAATATGACGGCAGCTCATTCAAATACATTGAATTTCCTAAATTCATTGTTAACTGACTTTTTCCCCAGTGCTGTAACTTGTAATTAATTAAACCTGCATTGCATGCGGAGGAGGTACGTGTATGGAAAGCATCAATAGTTGCTGTATGGTATTTCGATTTATGCCATCTTCAAGAAAAAAAAACATCTGCACAAGGACGGATTTGTATGTTCTGTAGGTCCTGTTTCATACAGGCACATTTGAAAACGCCCGCCAAAACAGCAGTATGCAAAACATGCAAACCATGAGAATGTTGTTGAAGGGATGAAGGAAACATATCATGTCAACAACCGCCCTTGAGCGAAGCATTTAAAAGCACTTGGTGTACATTTGATCTCAAGGTTGACCTTTACTCTTCTATTTCACACAGGTTTTGCGCTGTAATGAGGCTCTACTGGCTTAGCCACTCATCTCCACATTTCCCTGCAATGAATTTTGAATGAACGTGCTGAGATTCAATAAATAAAGCTTTTGCACGCTTTAGGGCTCTCACAGTACATTATTTTTGATGCATGAAAAGATAGTTACGTTTTAACAGTGCAGGACATTCCTGAGACTAATATGACAAAGCAAGATGCCTTCTACACTATCTAAACTGTGTACTCCTGCATTCATGTAGCTAGATCCCATGGGTAAGGAAGGACAATTTACAGTAATAGATCTTTGGAAAGGCCCTGATGTCTAGTGACTCGCAAAGGGAGATTCAAAATTGTTCAGCCAGTTTCTTGAAGACATACCCTAGCAATATAGACTTTTCTTTCCCAATTTCCTCACATCTCTTGAATCTAGCTCCTGAGAATTATCCCCTACCTATCTCATTCTGAGGTAAGCCCTTAAAATGGAGATTTTTTAAGCTCATAGCTGTAAGATCCGAACACTTTACTGAATTACAAATGAGGCTGCACCATATCAGAAATGTGTCAGTGATTTGTATGCCTCCGTGCTGGCGAAAGACTTGGCCGGTCCATTCTCGTGAAAGCGATATCTCAGAAACACCTTAAAATTTGGCACAAAATCCACTTGGACTCATGGATGAACTGATTAGATTTTGGTAGTGAAAGGTCACTGTGACCTTATGTCCGTCCCATTTTTGTGATATCTCAGGAATGCCTTCAGCTAATTTCTTCACATTCAAACAACAACAAACGTTCACTTGGACTCAAAGATGAACTAATTGGATTTTGGTGATAAAAGGTCAAGGTCACTGTGACCTCACAAAACATATTTTTGCCCATAACTCAAGAATTCATATGCTAATTATGACAATTTCACACAAATGTCTAATGGGATAAAATGATGAAGTGATGACATTTTAGACAGACATGGATGTAAACTGCAACTTGACTGGTTGGCAGAGGCATACGCCCAAAAAGCGGTATTTTTAGTTTTTTTTTTTTTATTTCATAGCTGTCTTGTGTAAAATAAAAAAAGACTCTGAGAGCTGAGCATTTGAAAAGCATGATCATTGCAATCTAAACAAGAGAAGAAAAAAAAGAAAAAACTTTTGAAATGGTGACCACAAAGCCAGCGTGGCCTATCATGCATACTTTATGGACAGCTAATACGGATGAAATACGAGTGGAGAAGTGGCAAAAACGTGGCAAGCTAACATGCCCTCCAAGACGTAGTCTACAGACCAAGAGAGAAGCTGGAGAAAATTCATATGAGATGCAGAAGTAGAGAGAGAGAGTGTCTGCAAGAGAGAAAGAGATGTGATGCGCGCCGCATCTTATAAGATCTTAATAAAGTTGTGTAGTGTGTCATGCACTGCTATTTTCTAATCTTGTATGAGTATGTTTGTAATCAGATAGCAGATAATCTATGAAACTGTGTGTGATGCATCCTGATTTCAAACTGTTTAACTTAGGCATACAGTATATGCAAAAACCTGCATGCAATAATTGTGGCTCTGCCTGTAGTGGGATCATGTCTGTAAGGTTTGATTGACAAAACTGTGAAACCAGAGTTGCTGTGTGATAGACAATTTTGTAAAATTGTCTTTAGGAAACTGATAGTGATGGTAAATGCTTGTGTCTCCTGCTCTGACAAACAATTAGATGAGTTTCATTTCAGATATTTAAGTGGTTATAACTGTCAACTCTGGAGACACATGTATGTCTTCTGGCAAACACAACAATACAATGTCATGATGCTGCAACGTCCAGCCACAAATCCACCAGAGTATGACCTGCAAATACCAGACGTGTTGGTGATACCTGTGGGTGAGATGAAATGCATGAGATAAGAGAAATGGTTGAGCAACAAAAGGTATTCAGGGGGAGATAAATCAGAACGTTGGTATTTAATATATTCTGCCGAGACACTTTCAGTCCCACCTGACAATGTTGAATACACATGATTGCATCTAGTTAAAATTCAAAGCCTCAACAAATTATTACAGTGGAATGGCATTATCAGGGCGGTCCTCAGGGGGCTCTATATTTAGAGTGATATTCAAACACTTTAGCAAGCAAAAGTAATTCAACTTCTCTCTGACAACAGAAAACTGTTTCCTATTCTATCTATAACTATCTGAATTTAAAGAGGACCTATTATGCTTCTGTGCTTTTTCCCTTTCCTTTAGTGTGTTATATAGTTTTTTGTGCATGTAAAAGGTCTGCAAAGTTACAAAGCTCAAAGTCCAGGCCAAAGGGAGTTACTCTCCCCCAAAGAAACACTGCTCCTGAACAGCCTGAAATGCATTGCTTGAAATCCTGCCTTTTCTTCTGTAATGTGGTGATGTCACCAAGTCACACATTTGTATAATATCTGCCTAGCGGCTAGTTTGGCACAAACAAAGTTAGTAGAGCGGAGCTGGAGCGGAGTTTGAAGAGTTTGGTTCAGTTGACCAATCACAACCATGGGCCAGCTGACCAATCAGAGCAGACTGGGCTAATTTACCTGAAAATGAGCATAATAGGTCCTCTTTAAGAAGCAGGATCTTATTTTACTTCAATGATTTTGATGAAAACGAATACCAGTGTGCAGTCTGCTATGTTGCATTGTGAGGAAAAGACTTTGTGTTAGTTAGCATCATATCTCACACACAAATAGAGGTGTTAATAGAGGGGGCTATGTCACTCTTAATGATTTTCTAAAATTATTGATGTCTCCTAAAATGTATGAAACTGAGATGCTCTGCAGTCTGTGATTCACACATTCATTGACACTTGACAAAAGCAGAAAAGGTGTTGTTTTTTGTTACACCTGTGTGAATGCATTCACCTTGTGTGTGTCAGATTGTGCTTGTCCCTGCTGGAATTGGATTTCACATTTATGAGTTCTTAATTAATATTCGTTTGTATCACACTTGTACTTCCAACAAACAGAGACAACCAGAGAGAGGAAGTACATCAGATAAATGATTGAATTTGTAGAGACATATCTAAACAGAAATTCTAACCAGGTTTTGTATCTAAAGCATGCACTGTTCTGATTAATGTTATGATCCAGCTAATCTTTACTCAATATATAGCATTTCTTTAAGTGAGAGCTGCTGTAGCTCAGCAAGCTACACGTACGGGTTTTAAAGGGATAGTTTGGGTGTTTTGATGTGCTGCCTTTGGTGAGAGCATAGATAAGTTTCACTTTCAGTTCAGTTCCCCGTCGGAATGGAGAAGGAAAGAGCTGTCTGACTGCAAGATAAAGCCGTGAAATATTCTAAATATAGCGTACACTTAAACGGATATCGATTTTTTTAGGTGAGCCTTTCGTTTAGGTAGCTAAAATACGTATTACTGCCGGTCCTGTCCACAGCACTGTATTGCTTTGATTTGGTGTCGGTACTCCTGCCTGTTTCTCCAAACTGGGGGACTACCGACTGTCATCTACTGTAAGTAAAACACTGACTATAGATAAGTACTTCATACAACCCCACTTCAAAACATCCAAACTATCCCTTTAAGAGGAGAGTTTGAAAACAAACGTGTTTTTTGATTCCTATTTGCATCTTTAAATATGTTTTTAGTTTGGTTTTGTGAAAACATTTCATTCTGTCTTCAATTGTAGGCCTATATAAAAAAATTGGTTAACCCCAAAAAAGTAATTTCTTTGATTGTGACACTTTTTTCCCCCCTAAACTTGTTGCTGAATTATTGTAGACAGGTATTCATTTCATCAACAAGTGGAAATATAACAGGCTGGAGGAGGTTAAAGAAAATGTTCAATGTGAGTACATGAAAACTGAAAGAGATGTACTGTATGTAAGAACAGAGTAAATTATGCAGCCAGTGTAGTGGCTACACAGCAGATAAACAACTAAAACACATGGACAAAGTGTTAGAACTGTGTGTGGATAGTGACCATTTCATGGTCAATTTTTGCCTGCTATGGAGCAGTTCGACCAGCTTGTAAAACTGTTCAATCAACCAGAGGGTGACACATGGACATAATGCGCAGCGCTGCTAAAGCTGAGACACGTTCAAGTTGAAGTTCCTCTGTGAGCAGATCGATATGTGCCATTTCCCCAGTGGGAACTAACTCAGAGTTCGGAGGCTCATGTTTTCAAAACCATCACAGAGGAACAGAAAGGAAGCATGGGGTGTTCGAAAAAGCCTCCCCATGTGATCCCGACTGCATGAATGTCCACTCAGCACCAGCAAGGCCAGCGCTCATTTAGTTTCTATGGCCAAATCAATACACATTTCATGTATTGTGTCACCACATCAGTAAGCCTTATCAGCATTTTTAAACCCCTCATGTAATGTACAATATATGTCAGTCATATAGTTTCAAATTATGACTCTCATCTGCTTGAGCATGCACTTTGTACATCCACCATCCACCCAAGCCACAACCTACAACTAACCACGTCTCCTATGAATTACATTTACTAAATTGTTTTCCAAATTATGTTGTATTGACAAATGTAATCACTGCCACGATTATGTTCACAAGCAACGCATCAGAGCAGTATGAAGGTGGTTGGTAGGTATACAAAGTGCAAGACTGTGCAACACATTCTCACCCCCAACTCATCAAATACCCAAGAAGGGTAAAAAGAGGAGAGGTCATGCGTCATCAGTACTATACGTTTACTTTAGTTTCATATGGTCCACGATCAGCGGTCTCCTGGTTGAAAGTCCTGTGTTCGTTTGTCAATTTTTAAAAGGGGAGACAGTTCACTCCCCATGGAAATTTTGAGCATTTCCTGTATTCTGGTGAATTTTTATGCACCAATTTATGGCGGAAATGTCTTTATAAATGGAAAGGAAAACACAAAATTCAGGCAGCAGGTGACAATTCAAAATATATAAATATAATAGGTTACAGTAAGGCTCTCGGGCATTCTATATTGCTTTCAAGATCAACTATTTTCATTTAATGTTATCTCTGCTGGGTCAACATACGTGTAGGCTTGATTTACTCTTTCATTCTCCTTTGTGATCAGCTCCGGCGTCTGCGTTGTCGGAACACAGCGCAGCTGCGCCCAGTGGACGCTACTAACTTTCACAAACCTCAGTCAGATTAAGGATCTATGAGTCAGGCAGACAAGACTAACATATTCAACTAAACAACCCCTCTGCCCCGGCACTCTCTCTACTTCTAGGCGACGGAAAGGTGGGGGATGGCAGGTTAACAAGGGGGATGCAGTTTGGTGATTTTGCTAACAAGGGGGATGGCATCCTACCTCATATTGCCTACTGGGTTTAGGAATCAAAAGCACTTTGGTTAAGGTTAGGGAATTATCCTGATTTTGGTTAAATGTTAATAATCATGTTGTGTTTTGTAATTCAAGTCATTGTGGACTTTATCTATGTTGAACCAAGATTAGGATCTTTCTCTAACCTTAAACAAGTGCTGCCGGTTCCTAAACATAACCATGAAAAATTGTAATAATGCTGTAGTCACTATTGTATTGCTAGATTGATATTTTGGCGGAAAACGAATAAAGAACGCTGTCAATAAACATTTTACAGATACGTTCAACATTTTTCACCACATTTCCTCATTGTGTAGATAAAAAACATAATCCAGCCGGCATTACATTTCGTTCAAAACATATTTGCTGTTGCAAATTAGTTGTATATAATAGTAATTTGTAGGAGACAGGGTTATCTCGAGCAGGTTTACATTATTTTGTGTAATAAATGCAAATTTTTTCCTGATTTACACCTATTATTCATTTATACATTTTACATCTGTAACAAGAAACATTGCAAACTGCTTTGTAGGACAAGATAAATGTTATTCTGCCTGGTTACATATGAATGAACTGTTAGCTGTGGCGTATCATGCCATGTGTGTACAACAAGGCCCATTCGATTTTTTCTCAGCCAAACATTTCAGCAGGTGATTTCACTGAGGAGATCTCCCCTTTGGTCGGAGGTATTTTAATTAGCTGCAGAAGTGTTTGGTTGGAATGACAACCTGCATGCTCGTCCCTCGATGCCTTGTGGTTTGAGAGGCGGTGGTGTAGAACAATGAAAGGCTATATACCTCTCTGTGTTCCAACACATCCCCAGCTGTCAGATTAAATCAAAGAGCAACAATGTTCAAAGGAAGGGCACGCCCCAGTCAAACCAATCCATCACCTGACGCAACAATGGAAGCCAGGTTTATGTGGGCTGCATTTATTATTCATGCACCATTCATAAGGAAGGCAAGTGAAGGGGATTTAACATAAATCTTTCCATTGCTTTCTTTTTATTTTTCTCTTAGGGAGAAAGAAATACCCCATCTCTCTCTCACACATACAGACACTCTCTCTCCATGAAGCAGTCTCACGATGCATCAGTATATTGACCTGTATGCGCAAACCCCCTCAGGAGTTGTTCCTGCTTCCTTCTCTTTCTGAGCAGCCTAAGGATGACTGAATCCTGACAACTCAAACAAGACAAGCCGTGGATTTCTCTTACACAGTGTTTAATTGATGCATTATAACAGTTAAACTACAGCTGCTTTTCATTATTCTTGACTTTGACAGCAATAATTAAAACATGATGATGATGATTAAATATATTAATTCAAGGCAGATGCATTGTTCCTGATGCATTTGAGATGGCTCCTGTCTCGGTCCTTAATGTGTATCAGTGAAGCATCTGTTTGAGATCTTATTTCAATCACATTCTTGAGTGTGATTGAAATAATGTGATTAAATAATGCCGCCATCATTTGGGGTTTCATTAACCATAATATAAGTTTCTGTTTCAGAAGAATATAGACTATTGACTTGCGTAGCTTTATGGTGTTTAGCTCAACTGTGCTGTGACCCAAGTAAAAAGGTCTTTTAAATTTAGTTGTTTTCTGGACTTTGGTATTTTTCAACCAGGACCCTATTTTCCCATGTTTTTGTGTTTAACTGACTGATAGCAAAAACAATTCCTGAAATTGGTCCAGTATTGAGGGAGAGCGCTGTAGACGTCAGCTGCTCACAGGCTTTAATATGGTGCTACTGGGGCAAGCTGGCAGCGTCATTTACATCCACTAAAAATACTTTTTGTAGTAGTTTTTGCCATGACAGGCTCTGATCGTAATTAGTAATATGTGTCTGACACTATGGAAAGAGTCTCGGCCTTTCTAAAATCTCGCAAGGTGATGTGCTGCCGGAAGACAGCGGTGGAATAGTGGAATACATCCATGGTGAAAATGCGAGTGCCAGCCGGGCAGCGTGTGCAAAATGGACTTTACTAAATCAGTGCTGAAATTAACAGGCACAAGCAGGAGTAGGCAGCCCAAACAAGCAAACAAATCCAGAGGGACAAGGAAAGCAGGTAGGTTATAAACAGGCAACAGATCCGAAAACACAGGTAGCAGATATGAGGCAGTAAATTAGAAACTGGTTATATACATTGAAGGACTGGTGAGATAATGATAGACAGGTGTGTCAGCAAGTGGGGATGATTTGGGAACATGAACAGGTGAGTAGGTGGAGTCAATTGACCAGTGGTGGGAAAGTCTGAGGGCATCTGGTGGACAGGTGGAGAATGGCAGGTCTGGAAAGTTCCTCAGAAATGCAGGGTTTTGGGGGAAGTGAGAAGTGGTTGGAGGCGGGGACAGTGGGGCGGACTGAGTAAAATACAAACAACTGAGGCAGCGTTGAGACACTGTTAGTATCCAATGAAGACAGAATGTATACAAAAAAATGTATCTGACTTAATCTGTTGTCTAAATTGAAATGGTTCGGGTTCATCTCTGGTGCATGTTGACAAACTACAAGTGTAAGGCAGGTTTTTTTTTTAGTTAATTAATCAATAAAACAAACAAACCAACAATCAGTCAATCCAGTACTTTGTGTTTGATTACCTTGTCACTAGACATTTCTTTTGGATGTTGAAACAGCCTTATTAGAGTGTCGACAGGCACACTATGCTGCTTGTTGACACTGAAGGATCACTCCTTCACTGTTGCATTCATTATGAGTCGCTGTGTGTGAGAGAATCTGTTTAATGGCCAAGTTGGAAGCTGGATCTCGATTTTAATGAAATAGTTTACTTGTCTCTGATGTGACGGTGTGAGTTTGTGTAAATTACAGGCCACTGTAACTCAAAGGGCATAGAGTGCTGGTTGTGAGTGGGCTGCAATTTGAAGAACCCATGTGGCACACGGACCACTTCCATATGCATTCATTACTTTCCACTCTCCAATAAATGCACAACAAAAATGAAAGCTGAGCGACAAATAGGACTACAGGAGGACAGCCTACTATTACAGGATATTATAATATAATATGAAAGATGACAGAAAATTGTACAGTGTTTCCTGCTGTGATGATTCATTACATATTATAGAAATAATGAGAAATGCTTTTGTAACAATTCCACAATAGCTGCTTATTCTGGCTTTTAAAAAAATTCTTTTGTCACTTAAGATTTTCGAGTGTGATCGGTCCAGTAGACTGCAACATATTCCCAATATTGCAGCCCCCTTGGAATATGAGACTTATTGAAATTGTTTTCACATATTTATTATGACAACATAATATCTGAAAAGAAGTAAAAAACCTTTACCAACATATTTACTTCCTCTACTTGACAGGAGTACTACTTTATGCTGTCATGTTGTCATGTTGCTCAAATACTGACTGATCTGCTGCATCTGCATCAAGCCTCAGATTATTTGATTTTTTCATTTATTTATGTATTTTTCTATTAGTAATATGATTATTTTTGTTTTTTTCCTTATGTCTTTTTACTTAAAATAAGTATTTTCTTATTATTCACATTATTATTATTTGGGTTAGTTGATAACTCACACATGCATGCACACACACAAAATTAAATCTTCTTCTATTGCAAACTTTTGGTGAGGTTTAAAAAAAAATAATATTTGAAAATAAATGGTTTCAATAGCACCTTGTTCAATTTTCAGAATTTTTAAATATGACATACAATATATATCAACACATTCTCACTCCTAACTTGTCAAATACCTTGGGGTACCCCTTCTGCGTTACTTTTGGACGGACCGGGGACAGCTTGTTAATATATGCTCATTACATGCATAGTGTCCTTTCAAAATAAACTTTTGTTTTCACAGGAAGTTAGACTTAGATAGGGGTTGGGTTAGGAAACAGTCGTGAGGAATGACTTACATGACCAAATAAGTCAACGTTACTTTTAGTTTCACACGGGACATGAACACTGGTCACCTGGTTGAAAGTCTTGTGTTGTGTTTGACCAATCCACCACACATCCCTCCCGCCCTTAGCGGACTTTCACGCTATTAATACTACATCACTTGCTCCAACCGTCGAATAATGCCACGGGTGGGTTTACATTGGAGTTGGTTGAAAGCCTGGTTCGTCACAAACTGTCACTAAATGGCATACCTCTGTATGTCAATTTCCGATGCCGAGGATCGCTGCCAAATTGGCGGTGTTTGACGAGTTGGGAGTGAGAATGGGTTGTATATATCAGTATTCATATGGTGCTTTGGCAGTAAATCTGAATTTGGTCAAGCCAATAAAGCCCTTTGAATTTGAATGTTTCTGCACAGTACATTTCATTTAATAGTTTAGCGTTATGGATTTATGTTCTAGTAGTTGACTGAAAAGTGACTCCCTTTTAGTTTGAGGAAAAGTGACCATTAAAAAAGGCTGGGATGATCAAAAGTGTGAAGGGTAGGCTTTTGGCAAAAATTATATATTGTACTTTAAGTGGTTTAGTCTGATTCTCCAAACACTAGGCCAGTTTTGGCAACATAAAAATGTATGCTTTAAGTTAATTATTAGTGAGTTAATGGGATTTGGATGCATAGCAAAGATTACTTATTACAAGATTCTAGTGCACAAACATGCTAACACTCATACATCAGTCAATTAAGTTGCACATAACATAAACAAAAGAAGCATCAACTTGAGCAACTAACTGTGCCGTATATTGTACATATTAATAACAGTAACTTTTGTCCATTATTGATTCCCCACCAGTGTTTATTGTTATTAAGGAAGTTCATTATCTGGCAACTCAGTCAGTGAAAGAAGTCCTATTCTTGAAGCTGTTTATTCTCTGCCCAAACAACTGAATAAATCCACTGACACAGTATCTCACACAACAGTGGTGTACATAACAGACAGCATTGATTTATCACTCTCATTATGCCACATTAGCCTGACTAAAACAATGACCAAAGAACTAAATGAGAGGGAGAGAAACAGGCCTAAAAGGAAAAGTTTAACAAGTGCTGTATCATTAATCTCAACCTGCTCTCTACATCCAACGTTTCTGTTTCCTGTTGAAACGCAACACTCTTTAATCTGGAGGGACCAAATTAAAAGCAAAGCATATCCCACGAAGGTCTGTGCCACCCAAACGCTTTACCGCAGCCACCGTCTCTTCCACTTCAGACAGAGGTGGGAACTGGGCACCCTGGCAGCATGTGCTCTGCAGACCTCATTAGAGATATTTGTAAGAGAAACAAGCCTAGCTTTCAGTGTTTCAGAAATGTTCAAATATGTATAATTATATTCACTATAATTAATGCATCAAGCGTTGAATTGAAAGGATTGAATTCAGAGAACAATTGACTTGAGAGACTCAATGTGATTGTTTCGTTAGATATAACTGGATGTGACCTTAAATCAGATGTCAGATCATAGCACAGAATCCAACAATTAGTCAATTAGTCATTCAATAAAAAAGTAATTAGCAACTAGCTTGACAATCGATTCATCATTTAAACCTGCAGTAGGCAGAATGTTTTTGGCATCATAGGGCAAAAATTCCATAATAACCTTTCAGCATATTGTAATTCAACTGCTCTGAGAGATAACTACACTTCTGCATCTCCTCATGACTCTGTTTTCAGGCTTTAAAAAAATATAGCCCTTGACGGGAAACTTTGGCCAATCACAGGTCATTTCAGAGAGAGAGCGTTCCTATTGGCTGTTCATTCAACGGAGGCAGCTGTCAATCACTCCGATCAAATGGTCAAACTAGGCAGCGCATTAAAGTAACAGAATAATGATTAATATTTGATCAGCGCTGCCTAGTTTGACCATTTGGTCGGAGTTCGTGAGTGATTGACAGCTGCTCATTGACGGCAAGGCTCAAGATCAGCTCTGATTGGTTGTTTTCCTGTCTGTGAAAACTTTCAGATGCCACTATGAGCACCGGAGGACACATTATTTTCAGATGACCTGTCTCATGCACTACTGTCAGGATATAGTGACCGTTTTATAAAAATAACTTTTTTTAATCATATTTGCACCATTTCTACGCACTGCAGCTTGAAGTAAATTTTTCTAGCTAAAATACAACAATCCCTAGTTCCAGGACTAAGATTAAGACTAAATAAAACAACAGCTGACAAAATTAACACTACTTAAATACCCTTAATGTATTTAATGAGACACTCATTCCAGAAGCAGCTGTGTGTTAAAGATCTTTTCACACCCCGTCTCATCAACACTGTATCAACGTCAGCTAGCTCCTTCCTTATCAGTGTACTCCATCCACATCTGCCAGCCTGAAGATAAGGATTGTCATTTTCAGCCCATTAGAGGTCTTGACACTATCTATCTGATGGGGGCCGCTTGCTGGCCAGACATTACTTCATGGCTACTATGTGTTCGGTGAGTGACCTTGATTAAGATCTCACAGCTAAACAGTCACGGTATGTACTGCACTTTTAAATTTAAAACGAAAATCTCATACCCTGATTTAGCCTAATTATTTCAGCATGATGAGACTAGAATATGCAGTGAAAGTTGCTATAAGATATTAATCACAGTTAAAGGCCATGCAAAAAGAAACCATTCACTATAGATCTGCCAAAGATGAAATCTAATATCATTACATTCTACAACATAATAGATGGTAGATATCAAGTTGAAAATTAAGTGCTACTTGCTCTTCATTTATCATTATTCCTTCATTATTAAAGATTAAACTGAAACATCCCTCTCATTATACTGACTGATATAGGCTTAAAACCTTAACTAGATATTTTTTAGGTATATCCATTTTTAGACTGGTACTTACAGAAAGTGTTGTAGTCAAGACTACCTGAACCGAGACCAAGTCATGACCAAGACCAAAGCGTATCGAGACAGAGACAAGACTTTGAGGGGTTGAAACCAAGTCAAGACTAAGACTAATGCAGGGTGAGACCGAATCAAGACCAAGAGCAGAGCGAGTCCCACACTGCATGACACTTATAATAAAATGTGAAACATGCAAATCATAGGCACTCCTCAAATTGATTTGAAAGATCCACATTCCCATAAAAACACCCACAGAAAACAAATCAAGATTCCTCTTAATTCACCTCTTTTATTGCCATATATAGTGCATATGTCTGTGTGTGTGAGTGTGTGTGCGTGCGTGCGTGTGTGTGTGTGTGTATGTATGTATAAGTGTACCATGAGAAATGTCTTGAAAAAAAAATCCAAAGGCATTGCAGAGGTGAATTTGATGTGTGGGAATTGTCCTTTGTTTTCTATGAGCAATCACAGGAATGATGTTAACAAATACTGTATATCAGACAACACACAGGCAATTTAGTGATATCCCCACAGTTGCGGTCGATTCAAAGACAGGACCAAGACCTTCAAAAAGTGTATTTTTGCCCTTTACATGAAAATATAAAGTTGGGCGGAAAAAAGTAAATAATAGAATTTCAAAACTATGATACAGTTAATATTAATTAACACATATAAATGTAAATATCAGTATAAGACATTTTGACCTGCTGGCGATGCTGAATTAAAAGTGAGGGGATCACCAAAATCAGCAGGATTCATCATTTGGGGACCATAAATGCCTGTACAACATTTCATAGCAACCCATCTAATAGTTGTTTAGATATTTTAGTCTGGACCGACGGTGATTGTGGTTCTGTGGAAGGATGTCAGAGTCATCTGAAACTGAAATACGGCACCTTTCTTTGTTTTTCATCCACAGCACAGCTCATTGTTGCAAAAATGAGAGACAATTTTACCCCGCTATCTAAATTAGCTTATCACAAAGATTCAATTTGACTTAGAAAATGTGGAAAAGGTGATTGCAAAGCCTTAGGTATGAATGTTCTGGCATATTCTTTTTCTCATTTAGAATGGTCAACGTTACAATAAAAAAGACTCACTTTTCTTGAGTTCACAAGTTCACATTGAAGATTAGAGTGTTTGATCGTCCCTCCGATCATTAATTACACCGCTGCAGGCTACAGGAAAAACATGCCCGTACAAATCTAAATGGAAGTCTCTCAAAGAGTTTTCTATTTGCCTGACAAAAACAAGAACCACGGGCACAATTCAATACTTTACTTAACTAAACCCCTTCAGAGATGTTTTGAGACAGGAGTAAAACAGATATGAGAGGGAGAGTGGCTAAGGCAGTAATTGCTTTTGGTCTGTTATTTAGGACCAAATTAAAACAAGTAAAGAGCAGCATGGCTGTTTCCGTTGGACGTCATAACTGTTTCCATCCCAGCTGCATGCTCTGTTGCTTTAGAGGCTCGATCTAATGTGCAGTCATTAATGGGCACATTAGTGAAGAGGAAGAGGAAAAACATTCAATGGTGAAGTGCCTTTTTTCGGTTTGTTAACTGAGCTCGTCAGTGTGGTTAGTTACTCTGTAAGGCTTGTCTTGTCTTGTGTGCAAACTTAGTCTTTGCCTGGTAGTGAAATGAGATTTTAGCTGATATACCGTATGCGCATCATTTGGTGTTTAAAAGGTACCAGAGGGAGATCCATTCCCCCAGTTAAAGTTAATGAATCATGGAGAGACTACCTATATGCATGTTAATCAAGACACTCGGTCAAGTCATTTTATTGTGAGCTGGTTACCAGCTGCAACATTTCCAACACAGAGCACAATCAGCAAGCTTATGCTTGGGCTTACGACTAAGAAATATTAACTTTTGAAACACCATTAATGTTGCAAGACTGAGTAACTTAACTTTGCCAGCAACAATGTATAACTCAAATTAATTCGTTTGATGAGCTTTAACAGTTAAAGGAATAATAGCTATGTGTCATCTGTGGCCGTAATAAAATGAAGTTCATCTCTTTTCATTAAAAATGCAACACCCACACAATCTGTCTGCACAAAAAGAACACCCAGTGGGCAGTAATAGCGTATAGCTGTTTGATAGCATGAGTGGAAGGTGGAAGGTGGCACCCTGAATAGAGACAGGGGGGTGGAATATCTTCAACTTTTATTAGAAAATATCCACCTACTTTACATAAATCAAAGGCTTAAGGGTCTACAAAAGACAATACTTGCGTTACAATGCATGGAATTTGTGTGCAAATGTAGTATCTACCTCCTGTATTACTTACTCTACCTAATAATTTCTTACCTTTTTCAGCAGTTAAAAACTTTCAGTTTAGACAAAGCAAAATCATCAACAAGCTCTGACAATGGCTAAACTACTTAACTCATCAGATGTTACATTACATTTGGCTCCACTGTATGATTTACTGTAATTTGTTTACTATTATGACAACCCAGCAGTTTTTTTTTGTATTTATTGAAACATTTTGTAGACTAGTAGTCTTTCTTAAAGCAGTATTAATAGATTTTTGGCCACTTGGGAGCAGCAGAACAAGCTGTAAACACAACACTAACATTATAAAGTTAAATAAAGATTATTGGAGGAATGTGTAATGTGTGCTGTTTACACATCAGCAGACACAGAGCAATATTAGCATTGATTTGGAGTTGTTGTTGTGTCCACCTGATGAATGTAAGTCATTTTAGCTCTGGTTTGGTCCTTGGCCGTCTGCCTTTGAACATTGATAATACAAATAACCCTGTATGACTTACATTAAAATCAAACAGGACACACATTATGATGTTGAGGAATGAGTCCTAAAACCCAAAAATGAATTAGTAATTTAGCACTTCTGGTTCCCTCGTCTGGAGGTCAATGGGTCTTTCGAATTAGTTTAATAAGTTTAAATAAGGTCTGTGGTTAACACAAGTTTAAGAGATTTTAACGTTTTCTTCTACGACATAAAATACATTGATTAATACCCCACTTTGAAATTTTGAAGCCTCTCTGTGTCGTACAAAAGGCGGTTGCTAACAAGTGGCTAGATTACTACTACTAGACTAGAGACTACTAGACGTCATCACGCCAACTAGTCCGCCTTTACAGCCTCATGTATACTTGCTATGCTCGTGACCAATTGCATTTACACTTCAAAAAAGTGGTGTTCATTTGTGGAGATTATTTTACGGGACAAAACGTGTAAGTATCATAAACGTTTGTTTGCCACAGAGCTTATTTTCTACAATAATGCAAAACCAAATGGAAATCCCATTGGCTTTTTGTCGAGGGAACCAGGCCAATACTAACTTCCTCGTTGGCCTACAAAAATACGTCATCCCTGGAGCACTCTATAGTAACTTGAAAAGAAAATCCTTATAGAAAATGTTTGCTTATTCATTCACCTACAGGTGGCGGCTGTGTTTTGGATGGTAATTCTATAGTAAAATACTTTAGGGAGAAGTCTCAACAGCCATGTGGTGAAGTCAGACAGAGGCCTGGAGCAAGCTACACCTGTTACTGAACTCTGATCTCTAGCGGCTTCTACTAGCATTCATCAGGACTGGATACTGAACCATAATGTCTTTGTGCAACGGATGCATCTTTAGACTCGACTGAACCAAAACAGTAAAGTTATTTGATCAATAGCCAATATAAAAATATTGATTTAATGTCCACATTCAAAACGTATCCAGTGGAGACAGTTTAGGCACCCGGTAAGGACGTTGCCAAAGGTGACCAGGCTCGGCTGACTGGAAGGAGACTTTCGGGCAGACAGACAACAGATGGCAAGAAAATAGTGAGATCGATGCACTGCATGTATTGCAACTCAAGGCAAATGAACAGATGTGATGTCAAGAAAGAAGGAAGCAGAGGTAGTGAGATTAAGACAAGTTCAAATGGGTCATGATATAAGCCTCTCAAGATAGCAATGAGATGGAGGGATTATCCAACACGACGAGAACAGCTAATCAAAGAACAGTCTGAAGACTTCGTAGAAGGAATTTTAACCATGGCCGAAAATGTAGAGGTATGAATGACAGTAATCCTCAGGGCTGGATTAAAGAACCATATATTTCAAATATTATGTCACTACCCCTTCACAAAATATATCTAACTATAAGCAGAGATACTATTGGATACAAGAAAAGCTGTGTTGTGAACTGTACAACACATTCTCACTCCCAACTCGTCTCAGTTTTCTACGTGTCAGTTTCCGCTTGTTACATGCATACAGTCTTTTCAAAATAAACTTCCTTTTTCACAGGAGACAACTTGGTTAGGTTTAGGCAACAAAACTACTTGGTTACGCTTAGGAATAGATCGTGGTTTGGGTTAAAGTCAAGCAGCAACTTCCGGTGCTGATAAATGAAGCCAACGCGGAAGTGCCAAAAACTGCAGTTCCTCAAATAGCCACTTGAGGCTGGCTCCAAAAGCGAGTCATTCTCCATAGACCCCGATGTTAAAATGCTCAACTTTACAGGAGAAATAAACATGTTTATAGCCTGGTACAAAAAGGCCTGGTACGGGGGATGAATCTTTATACAACTCACTCGTTTAAAATATGTTGAGGCTTAAAGTTAGGCATATTTGAGGGCGTAGACGCTTTGAGCGAAAGGTGGGTGCCGTCTCAGGTCACCCGCCACAAGCTGTCTGCTCTGCTGCGTCACTCGGGCCCGCCTCAGCTCCACCGATGATCCACCTCTTTGCCCATTTTTGGATTAGCCTCCACTGCCAAGATGCGACGGATGGAGCCACCCACATTGAGCTTCACAACTGCTCTTCAGAAATCTAACGGTGACGTCATGGAGACTACCTCCATATTTTATACAGTCTATGGCTAAAATACTAATGTTCGTTACGTAGTTAAGTAGGCTATGTTACGTATACTAACCTACGCTACATTAAGCCACGTAGTAACATTGCGTAACTTGAAATAAGTCTACGTTGAATTTTGATTTCACAAGGGACAAGAGCACTGCTCCCCTGGGGAAAGTCCTGTGTTTGTTTGACCTATCCGTTGCCCAAGACCACCACACCGCCATAACTATGGCCATGTAGAGCGTCATAGTTTGGTGCGTAGGGCTGTTGACCAAACTGCCATATTTGACAAGTTGGGAGTGAGAACAGGCTGGAACTGTCAGACAGGTGGATAGAATACGCAAATACTTCCTTCACTTCACTTCAAATTGTTGTTAATTACCTGAAGTCTTTCATAACTGAGAATAAAACAATCTTTTGAGCTGTGTGAAAAAAATCTGTATGGCAGCATTACCTTCCGTGATTAGCAACAGAAATATGTGCTTGTTTTGCAAATGTTTTCTTACATATAAATACTGAAATATTGTGCTTTTACAGCTCAAGTGGAATTGATAGAAATGTATTCAGTAACAACACCAAGGGCATATCTGACATTTGAACAATGATGAGGACGTCTACTGGGAACTGTCCAAGCTACTACAATTATTGTCTCCATCAAGAGTCAGGGGTTCTTAATAGGAGACTATTCATGTGTGTAATACATTGCATATACTATATGTAAAAGTTAGGCACTTAACATGACATCCCGACTTGGACAGTGTATTAAAAAAGGAACACACACACACACATATATATATATATATTTGTACATAAAGAGAGGCTTACATTGTCTACCTCTCTCCTGATAAAGTTAGACTGACACTGACACTTTGATGCATTGTGTATACTCTTACAGCGTCATTACCTCCCGAAAGTCACAAAATTTCATGAAATGAGTTTCCAAACAACCAAATAATCTCATGGTGGATCCACAGAGGACTCGTTTTCTTTCTCCATCATGAACATGTCTTTTCTTGCTGTAACATACAAATATTCCATTAAAAAGTAATATGTCTGGCTCAAACAGATGACAAGATTTTAAAGTAACATCTGAGAGTATTGACACACGGTCACAGATGGCATTTAGAATCTTTTGCAATCAATTTCCATCCCTGTCCGACAAAACGGCTTCTAAAGCCCAGACGGTGTGAAGAGCCATGATATATAAAAGTTGTGGTGCATTTCAAGGTACATTTGAAAGATGTTGCCACTTTTCTTTTCATCAGCTTCATTTGGCCTGCTGTCGCTGTGGACTTTAAGATACACAACATCTAACAAACAGGATGCCACAAAGCAATCACCACCCTAGACTAAAAGCTTTTGCCTCATGAAAACACATTTCTTGCCTCTCTTAGTGGTGTGCGTTCACCTCCAGGTGCAGGGATGACAAACATCTGCAAAAACAATCAAGATATCAGAAATATTAGGGATATGCAGGTACAAAAAATAATTACATGATCTCTTAAATATGATTCCTAATGACTTCTAAACATTTAACCAACAGCAGGTTGAAAACTCACACCACTGTCTAAATGTGAGCCCAGCAAATTAATAATGGAAGGTGGAACATAATTAAACCTTGCTATTTTGATAAGTGCCGTTAAAGTGTTGCTCTAGCACTCATTGATGTAGTTATGTCATTTAATAGCACTGGGAACTGGCTAATGGCATTTTTTTTTTTAGATGGAACAGAACTGGGTGAAACAAAAACATATGATTGGCTGACGCTTCACCGCTTAAAAAAGTTGAGACCAGCTCAACTTTATTTGTAGCATGTCACGTCAAGTGGTGTGCATTAGTTTGTTGCTTCATGTTACCGGCGTCCATTGCAAATGACTTGTAGAATGTTGCGTTGTCACAGCTTTACATACACATCTGAACATATTATATTAGTTCTTGAGAAACTTTGCAAGTATTGCATCCACCGAGTGTAATAAATTAGAGAAAACATGACAAATTCAGTCCTGCATTTATATGTGGTTCATTTGTTTCTGAAGTGACTGTACTTGGACATTAGCTATGGAAACTCCCACCCTTCGATCCATTATCCAATAGATTTACCAAATATCCAATGACTATTGTACATCTGTTCTAGCTTGACAATATATGTGATTGCCTTTGCCAGTCTTTGAATCAGATGAAGACACAGTTGTGTTGGAACATTTGTCATCATCTGGAAGAATCTTGTAATAGGATTTCGGACACCCCTAAATTGGACCATACCATTTCTTAACCTTAATGTTAGTTGAACGTCTCGTCTGCCTGCCTGAGCTGCAGTGGCTCGTTTCCTATATGCTCATGTGCATCGCACAAGCCAGTGGAGACGCTAATGTAGGTAGCTAGCTGCTATCTAGATAGTTTTATTCGCTTTACTTTCTTACCTTCAGTGTTTCTGAATTAGATTGTGTCAAGTGTCTACATTGTAATGTATATGATTTATCATCTACAGGCTGCAGACATCACGTTAAACAAGTAAGACTGTAAGAATACTGTAGAAATATAAATACACTTTTCACCTCTGTAACTCTCGTTGTAGTGAAACTGACTAAACACTTTTAAGCCAACAATATCAGGGACCAATTGTTTATTTATATTATAATAAATACTGTTATTTTTGAAAAAATAAATCTTATTTTTTGTCTTAAAACCATTGTGCTGTCTGATGTGGGTTGTGGTTTACGGGCTAGGGCCCTAACCCTAGAGTGGCGCTGCCGATGGCGGAGGCTCCAAATTTGAATTTCGCGTAGGGGTACCTAAAGGGCCAATGCCGGCCCTGATTTAGCTTGTATAGTACAACAAATCAAAAAACAAGGCTCTTGCTGAGCTGAGATAGGCATTTTTTCATCCTTCCCTTTTTACCAACGATTGAAAATTAACTGTATGTAACCCATTTGTCTGACATGGTAAGTTTGAAGGATACCAGACACCTGGGTTCCTAACAGTGGTTCTAACTGAGATACCATTATGTTGAAAAAGGCAATGATACAGAAATATGCAATAATGCTTGTTATTGCAGAGTTTTTTTGCAGAAATACTGCAAGGACTGAACACATTTGCAAAAACTGCAACTTCATTGAGGGACTGATCCACGGTTCGTGTTCAATGTTTTCTCTGAGTCAGTGTAATAATGAATGCTGCATTCCGACAACGTATCATTATTTTACATTACTGCCATTACTGTTTTTCAGCCATCCATGTATGAGCTCTCAGATTTGTTGCAGCGTCTCACAGGGATGCAGGCTATAAATGGGATGCAAGCCATTTATGAGCCATTTGAAGTGATCTATATTCAAGCTTTCATGGTCTCTTATGTCAGGCTGTCCCTGGCTGTGCTCAGTTTAGCATAGGAGACCAGTAAAAGGGAATTACATAATTTTGGAAATATGCAAGAACCTCTGGATTCCAAGAGAAAAGGATTATCCTCTTACGCTCCATTTGAATCCTTGGGGGAAGTACAGCGTGTCGACCCCGGTTCTGACAAACACATTTTTCCTGTTCCATTCATAAAAAATTAGATGTGAAACGTGTGTTGAAAAATGTATTTTAAATAGCACCTTACAGAACATTTTCAGCTCAATGATATAATTGTGATACTTTTAGTTACATTATGATTATGTTTCCAAATTAATGTACAGATATAAAAAAAAAAAACTGTTTTATTTTAGTATGCAGAGTGATTACACCAGCGGATCCTCTATGCATGTGTCTTTCACAAATATACTTTCAGTTTATAATCCTGAATATAGTTTGACTGATTACGTACATTTACATTTGGGTGCTAATAAAAGTTGTTCACAGTGTACAACTTAATTAATTTTATTTTGTTATATAAAAACATGGTCACAGGGCTTTTTTTCCTCGTGTCCCAATGTCTTCACAGTAACATGTAACAGTGATTTGTTACAGAAAATGAATGAATAAATAAAATCACAAACCCGTTAGGCATCCTCTTTCATGCGAGGACGATGCTTGAATATATTGAATAGAAATGTGTAGCCTTCTGTCCAAATAATCTCTTTCAAAATAATAGATTTTCAGTCACATCATCTTCATCACTGACTCAGTTCTGCACTGCAAGGCTGAAGTCTTTCTTGGGGAAAATGACAAACATGCATGTGCTGTCACACACACAGACACACACACACACACGGTCGTGTTTCCATGACTTTAGAGGACATTACATTGACTTTCATTAATTTCCTGGGGACTTATCCTAACTGCTACTTGCCTAATCTTACCCTAACCTCAAACCAAGTCTTCACCCTAAAATGATTTACGTTATGGGGACTTGCATCTTGTCCTAAAAGAAAGGCGAGTCCCCACAATATGACTTTGTATACAGATTCATGTCCCCACAACATGAGTAATACAAACACGCAAACACACACTTTCTACAGAGGCCCAAACCATCTGTTAATGTGTCTAAACACCTGTGTTGGCGACCACCTGTGTTGGAAACATCCTGGTTGGACAAGTTTCATATTAAGTCTGTAATTGACTTTGCCCTTTGTAAAATTTGGAGCAATTTGGAACTCTTCCCTTCACATCTGGAAGGTGGTTAATGAGTTTCTGACTTGGGACAACTGAAACCTGCTCTGTTAATATGAGCTTTTGTGTAATATCCTCTCAAAATCCACAGTTTTAACCTTGCAACTAGAGTACATTTAGCTGAGATTAGAGGCCTGCGCCAGTAATATCAACAGAATCGATTGAAATGGAGTAGATCACAGGGTGTTCACCCAGAGTCGGAGTTCCTTTTTGTTATTTGTATGACCGAGAGAACAACTGCATTCCAGGTAGTGAGCTTAAACACCAAAGCCCTCTTTGATGTCATGCAGATTGGAACAGTGGAGATTTAATTTTGCCTTAAATACAGAGAAGAAAAAACTTTATTCTGTATTTCTTTTGGTCATCAAAAAGAAAAATGAGTGTGTGTTTTTCTATATTCACTTTTCTATATAAAGAAACTAATTTACATATCGTGCACAATAGGAAAGTTGAAGAAAATTTCTTAGGCAGTTAGATCCCTGCATGACATCACCAGTGTGTTTGGCAGCAGCTAGCGGTAAGGTTGCAGATTGCAACCAATTGAAGCTTCTCTGTGTGCCAAGTGTGTAGGAGAACTACGGTGGCTGACGAGGAAAAGGTGAATGGACCTCTCTAGAGCCATTTCTGTGTTCTCTGTTCTATGCTACTGTAGAAACATGGCGGCGCCACATAGCGGACTCCACGAACAGGAACCGGTCCCTATGTAGATATAAAAGGCTCATTCTAAGGTAACAAAAACATGAATATTATATTATATTTCTGCCAATAGATTAACGCTGCACTAACGGAGGTAGTGATGCTATGAGCTATACAGGAATATCCCGCCGAAACTGGTGATGGTGAAGAGCAATGCTGAAGATCTGGATGGATGAGATGTGGAGCAGGACTTCTGATGAGCTCACTGGAAGGCCAACTTGGAAGACTGGTTGTAATGAAGATCGGAGGTTAATGGAGGGAGGGTCAAATCCAGATCCCAGAGTAAGCATGAAGATAGTCAGTCTTCCTGATCTTCCTTACGCCAAGCTTCATATGTGCAGTCTACTATTTAATAATTTATTTGCAACTTAATTTGAACAACAGCAAAACATGAGAATGCAACCTGACTTTTTTTTTACTATGTTTATAAAGTAAGAAACAGAAACCAAATTGAAATCTTTCCTGCTGTATTTATTGTCACAGAAGCAAAGGGTAATTGGAATGGAAATAGAAACGGCATGCTGTCTGACAATCATGTCTAACTTGGAAAATAAAATCCTGAATATTTACAAATTCAATACATAATTTAAAATGATACATGGAGTTGGGAAGTTGTAGGAGCTATTTCGGTTGCCCTCGGTAGTCATTTTCTTCATAGACAATGTCATGTGACTCACAGTTGGAGCACTTTTTTTTTTACCACTACTCTTGGAACGACTGCAACACTTTTTAGATCTTAATTTAACATTACTGTGGAGAGTGTGGCCCTCCTCTTCCTGTTACAATGACAAGGATCCAAATAATCAAAAATAAATAAATAAATAATAAAACAAAGTTTGATTTTGCTTCTGTGACTATAAACTGGCTGATTTAGACTTTACTACTTGATTCTGTAGTATGTTGGGGGGAAAAGTCAGTCACAAATGAAAGAAAAGAACATACCATCGAATAGAAACTGCACAGGATGTATAGATTGCTTTGACTTTGTTTACATGAATCAGATCCTATCTACACATGAAAAGACTGAAATAACTGAGGTTGGATTTATCTCACTTCTTCTGTTTGAAATATAAAAATAATTCTTGCTTTAAAGGCAGTATCAGTTCAGATTTTTCCTCATCATTGCTGCTTGATTACATTTTTATCTGCGGCAGATAGCAGGGAAAGCTCACCTGTTGTACAGAAAATTACTAAATGAAAATACATGCACATACTAGTACATTCAGTTACACGATGTAATCCTGCTCTCTCCCTTGTCGCTCGCTGCTGGTGCACTTAACATACCATGTTGTCATGAACTGACCAAGCATCTACTGTAAATCCCTGCAGTAAATTCCATTCTAATTCATATTGGATAT
Source organism: Hozukius guyotensis (assembly GCA_916700995.1). Lineage (NCBI taxonomy): Eukaryota > Metazoa > Chordata > Actinopteri > Perciformes > Sebastidae > Hozukius > Hozukius guyotensis. The sequence continues at coordinate 96,160 of CAKALU010035720.1, read as the reverse complement.
GGATACTTGAGAATCCCAGTGGGTGTTGCAGTTGACAATGCAGGACTGTCGTCTGGCACACTCTTGTTCCCGGTGATGTCGGTGGCTGTCATCCCGAGGATTAGAGGATGGACAGAATGAAGGATACATGCCGTTTCCCAGATTAGGATTGACCTGCTTTAAAACATAATGGTGATTTCTTCTTATCCGATTAAAGCCACCAACTGACCCAAATGATTTAGCTTTCTCTGCATTACATTTTGAAATATCTGCAACAGTAGCATGAGAAATAATTAGATTTCCATTCATCTAAGAAGCCTTTATTTCATTCAATTTCAATTCATATCAGAAACAAATGTGAAGCAATTTATTGAGAGCTTGTACTCTTGCAGTCTGTATTTGTTCTGCACATGTTGATTATCTGTGGGCTGTGTTCGGCTGCCCGTCTGTCACAAGAAACATGAACCACACAAATCACATCCTCAGACACAATTCAGCGATGTTTGGACTCTGTAATCTGCCTTTCTCTTTCTATGTTGTTGTTATATTTATATATTTTAGAAGAGGCAAACATTGTACCACTAGCAATTGTTAACATTAGTATGTTTTATACACTACGTTTTTAATATGTTCTACAGGGTAACAAATAAGTACAACCTAATTATATGTAAAAGTCATGAAAAAATGTAAAAGTCATAACCATATGTATGACATTAGAAATAATTTTCAGTTGTGCTTTGTGTTCAGTGGCAAAGCATAAATTGCAGGCAATTACCAGCTCATGACACTATAGTATCTCATAACAATAAACCATCTGCACCAAGCTCAAATTCATCATTTCCCAGGAAACATTTCTGTCTTCTTTGCTGAAAGGTTCAAACTATAATCGTTCAAAACAAAAGTACAGCCATGACCACAGGTCACACAAGGCCAGACAAGGTCAGACAAGGTCATTCACTGTTGCCACACTTCATTTTCAAATAGCTCCCAATTATTCTTGCTTTATTTCACTAACTGACCATTAGCTTGCTAGGCTGATGCAGCACATAAATTACCATCCTGTCTTTTTTTCCCACTATGCACTGGCGGTTTTACTTGCAATACATGGCACCGATGAACCCAAAACATTGGTGCAGCTATATAATTTATTTTAAAAAATTACATTTAAATTAAAAATGAAACCAGATACTTGTGTCATGTAGCAGAACTCTAAACTGGAGAGTAATGTGTCAGCCTGGTGTCATTCCAGGGTGTCAAATATCGACGCTTTGGCAGCGGCCCTAGGTGTCTTGATACAGACGCACATAGCACCCTTTAGCGTCTGTATGAGATGCACCAGGCTTTCAAATAAAATTCCAATGTAAATTCATCCGCATCATGATTAGATGTTCAGAGTAATGGACGTACGATTAAGAGCAAGAAAGTCAGCGTAGGGTGGGTGGGAGGACTGGTTAGATGGGTGAAAAAAACACAAGACTTTCACTCAGGAGACTGGCTTTTACGATACGATACAATAATACTTTTATTGTCAGACAGGTCTGAAATTTGTCTTGAATCACAGCGGCTTCATTTGCAACATCGCAGAAAGGACAAAAAAAAAAAAAAGATCAAGACAAGAAACAAGGATACATGGATACATACATTTAACATTACAATCACAGAAGACAATATTCAGGGCCCTTCAACGTACATTTGATCTGGGATTAGGCTACATATTTAGTTTTAGGATTGACTGGTGTACAAAGGTGTGCTTCAGTCTAACCTTATTAAATCATGGAACCCTGTATCTCCGATTTGATGGTAACAATTTGTATTCACTGTTCAAAACATGGTTGGGGTCAGAGACGATGGTTTTAGACAGCCTTATTATGTTATTATGATAGGCTGATTCATAGAATTTCTCAAGGGGTTGACCTACAATATTTGAGCAGATTTTCATTTGGTGGAGCAGTTTTGACTTTAAAGTAGTGGACAAACACTTGTACCATGTAGTATAACAATACTGTAGAACACTCATAATCACAGAAGTAAAAAACAAAAGAGAATTTGTTTACTCGCCCCAAAAGACTTGAGAAGGCAAAGAAAGTAAATTCTTTGTTTTGTCTTTTTACAGACAAATTCAATGTGGTCTTTCAAAGATAACAGATGGTCTATCATTACGCCCAAATATGTATATGAAAATACTTGCTTGATTTTTTCGTTATGAATAACATTAGGAACTTTATGAGAGTCAGATGGTGAACCAAATACAATTTCTTCCATTTTCTTTGTGTTAATCTTAAGAGCATTACTATCACTCCACTCGACCATTTTGTTCACGCCATGTTTGTGCAGCCCAGGGTTGTCCGAGTTGCTTAACAGAGATATTAGAGCTGTATCATCAGAATACTTTAGAATGTATTGATTTGGTGTATTTTGAGTCCTTTGTGAAACCAAAAGTTGAATTACTCTTACTGACGATGTTATGTCACGTGACGTTATGTCCGTAGGTTATGTTACGCAACAAGCATACTTATTTTAAGCCAAACCATGATGTTTTTTTTCAAAGCCTAACCAAGTAGTTTTCATGCCTAAACCATGTTAACCACGCATTACAACGTTAGCTGCGACCATTTCACAACATAAATACGCGCAAACCTTCTATGTCAAGATATTACATATTACTACATACTTCTGCCCAAGTGGCAAAATATTGTAAAATCTTACTGTGGTGAACAAAATTTACCAATACAGTAGGTTTTAAAGGTTTTCTCAATCAGCTTCTTATTATGATCTACCGGTTCGATTTAGTTTATTTTACATTTGAATAAAAATTTGATGACAGCTGTTAAAAAGGGTGTTTTCTCTAAACTTAAACTTTGACTACTTGCACATTAGATAATGAATACTCAATGTTGTATAGAAAAATGCATTATATTTGAAATGTCGGGCTTTAAGGTACCATTGTAAGCCACCGTTTGTACACAACAACCACAGTACGTACTCATTGCATAATCTATGTTTAGAAACTGAACCACCTCAAGCAATGCATTCTGTCAGAAGCATCCAGATCACCTCTGCAGTTATTTTTGGAAGAAAATCTACATAAATCTACATAAATCTTTGGATATGACTTTAAAAAAGATATACAGTATGTCAGTCCAATAGTAAGGAGTGGTTTTAATGAGCAACTCAGATTCTGTTAATACAATAAAAAGAGACAGGACAGCTCAACACTGTTCATTGGCCTCTGAATAATTAGAACAGCAGTCATAGCAATTTGATGATCGTATGCAACTAAGCTGGAAATTTGTACCCCGACTTTTATGTGCTCATGTTTGTAGGGGGTCATTAAAGTTGACGGCACAACCATAGCGAACAAAGGGTGCCAAGAGTTAATTCAAATGTGCTGAGCAGACATTGTGTGCATCCAGTGTAACTTTATGGTTGGAGCCCTTGATCACTGAGCCACTCCATCTATTTGGGTGTAGCTCATTACATGGTAAATGGAAGAGAGAAGAAAGGAAAAAGTGTGTAAAACCCTTCTCCGATATGGATTACCTTCTCTTGAGCAGGTCAGGTAATTAAATTTTTACAGCACGCCTCCGTAATGTTAATCCTGTCTGAATCAGAGAGGTTGTAACCCTCTACCAATGAGAACATTTCACACCTGAACGCAGACTGTATTTAGGTTAAGTTCAACTTTTGTTGAACTAAATGGTGACCCGATACCGTAACTACTACTAATTAACTACTGGCTATCTAAAAGTAGTCAGCACTATCTATGCCTGAACTGTCTACTTAATAGTGATGGTTAGATCTGTATTTAGAAGTCAAGCCTTGCCTATGACTGAAGGTAAGGTTGGAAAAACAAGACTAAAAGTTGCGGTGCTTTGAGCTAAATACTCATTCATTCATTCATTAATTTGGGTCCACTCATTTCGGAATTTAACAGTAACACTAACCTTAGCGTCACCATAGCAGCCAACCTCACAGGTGGTCATGACACAATAGTATGGTAAATTTTAATTTGTAATACCTTTGTTTTTACCTACCAAAAATAAAGACTTCAGCAGACCCTGTTTGCTGCACGGTCTGCGTTCCCATACAACTAAACTGCATTGTGAATTACATTTGGAGGGAAACGTATTTTGTTGTGGATTACGCGTTTGCTTCTGATGTATCACAAATACGTTTGTAATGGTAAACCACGGAAGTCTGTGTAGGGAGGAGGTCAGGGTGGTGGATGGGTCAGAAAACAAGACTTTCACCCAAGAGACCACTGTTTGTGTCCCAAGCAAAACTAAAAGCCAACGTTTTAATTTATGTTCGTAGCTTATTAACGTAACAAACATAGTAATTTTAAGCCAAACCATGATGATTTTTCACTAAACTTAACCAAGTAGTTTTGTTCGGTTTTTGTTTTGTTTTGTTTCAATTTACAGTGTTAACCATGTGTTTAAACTGTTTAAACTGTGACCATCTGGGAGAAAATACATTTCCCTCAAAACGTAATTGAGAATGTAGTTTAGTTGTATGGGAACGTCATTTTGTAGGAGACAGGGTTGGTAATGCAGAGATTCAGAATTGTATGACAGTTTTTTCAGTTGTGTTTTTTGAGGCTATTTGATGAATGAAGTGATGAATGAAATCAAAATCAGATAAAATGGTTCAACATTCAACAGCTAATTTTGAAGAGGTTGTAGGAACAACCCCATGTCAACATACATCAACAGTAATTAGAATGCAGATTGCAGGCTTGATGTGCAGTCTAATCAGCCAGTTTAAAGCATGAACAAATGTTTGTTATGTCCCTGTGGGGATACCCATGAGCCCCCAGCTGAGCGCTGCTGTGTCGGAGTTTTCCCTGGAGAACAAGAGGGTCACCTCTACGCAACAGAGAGGAAAGCTTTGACTGTCGTCTGTGTCTGTGTGTTGAAAGGAGTCTCTGGATGGGGTCCGCTTGGGGACTCTGTAGTTCGGCTAAGGGACTTCACCGCTCAAAGGAGAAACCTGGATGGGGTTGACCAAGGGAAACAGCATGCCTGATCTGAACCTGTGTGGTGTTGTTGGACTTCTTTGTCATGGATTGTCTATAATAAAACCCCATTTTCAGAAGGTAGTTCACAAGTGTACCATAGGTGACCAGATGAGAATGGGTGAAATTCAGGACAGGGGAGTCGGAGGTGGGCTTGGTCACGTGGCCACGGTGAGTGTTGCCTCCAGTACATTACACTCAGTGCCAGTGAACAGTAGTATTAATAATAGTAGTATTATTACTTTCCTGCAGACTTTGCAAAACATTTTGTTTTAATCTCGTAACTAAGGCAGAAATGATCCAGAGGTATTTCCCTCCCCATTCCTCGATCTAGGTAGAGGTGTCTAGATGGTAACCCTCGATTTGCAAAACTCAAGCAAAATGGTTGACCGCTGCGATGACTTTGAATGGATAAGTTAGGATAGGTCGTCGGGCAGTGAGACTCGCGAAAGTTTTCGCAAATCTAGGGTAACCGTCTAGACACAACCCCGCTCCTTCTGGTAACAGCTACTTGCAGTAACGTTTTTGCTTTTGGCTGATTGTTCACCAGGTCCCAGCACACCAGGCTCCATGTCAGCAATGGATGATTTAATTTCCCTCCGTGAATGTTTTAATTCAACAATGTTGCCGCTATGTGTCGCATAGTTTTTTTTAATCATTTCACGGCACTACTCTACAATGCTAAAAAAAAATATATATAACAGCCATAATTCATGTAGGCTGCAGACCTAACAGTGCCGTCTGTGGGCAACACCAAAATAATGTTTCACAACAATCAGTATTTAATTATCAAAGCTCAGGTTAAGTCTATTTTGCAACTGCTGAATCCTGAACTGAATTCAAACCATATATGAGTGTTGCATCAACCCAATATAACCAAACCTGTTTAACCAAATATATAACATTATTCATGTGAATCAACATTTCTAAATAGATGAGTTTAGGTGGGTGGATATATTTCACTTATCTTTAAAAAGCATTAAAAGCACCACTTGTTACGACCAAGTGCTCAAAAATGCTTAATGAACGACTTACCAATGTATTAGACAATGCTGATATTGAGCCATCAGTTATTTCTCAAGGCAGGCATTTTATGTGCAGAAATGTAAAGTTAAGTGGATGATAATACCTTAAAAAGCACAAATGTGTTGAATGTATGTCAAGTATGGTGCTGACACTCCAGATAGACGCTGAAGGTAGTGTTTCTCCAGGGTATTGGTAGAAATCCAACTACACACACACACACCTTGGGAATCCTTTAATCCTATGATATGGAGGAGAGGATTTAAGCCATAAGAGTCCTAAAAATAACACCAAAGTGCTAATATAGGGCACTGATATGATACACCATTGCTGCATAGTCATCAAAGGTGACAGGCTTCATCCTAAAGTTACTCCTGTCAGTCTTATCTCAGCGTCACCACAACACATCTACCTATTAAAAACATTAATGTCACACCAGCTACAGACAAATTACACTATTAACAAATTCAGTGTGGCGTATCGCTCTGTATCTCTCATAACACCTGTATGGTGAGAAACGGTTGAGGCATAATTGTTATCCATTACACATACCCTGGTTTTAGAGTGGGCCAGGTTAGGTTGTTTTTCAAATGGATAATTGGAGTCTCCTCTTTTACTTTCAGAGTTCACTCTGCGTCACCTGCATGGGCGAACAGCTGATAAGCGACTCGAATACCATCTCTCTGGCTGTGTGGTAATTGAGCTGCCAACAGACATCCAACGCACTGGCGGTTACTTATATGACAGTCTCACTCCGTATCTGCACTGGGTTTCAGATGGGGAGGTCATGTCATGCCACTCAAAAGGAGACAACTCAAAAGCCTTCAGGTCTATTGTGTGTGTAAAGTCTTCACTGCTATCACACTCCATCAGTTTCCTCACTGTGCTTGGTGACATGAGAAATGGATGTACTATAACTGAGTTCTGCTGATAGCTGAGTGCGAGTAAAAATGTCAAGGCTCTTGCACAGTATTTGCTAACATGTGTCTCTTCCACCATTTGGGAGCATTAAGCTAATGCCAGCTTTAGACTCTTGCCAGTAGAATCACTTTGGCTCGCATGACTGGCTGATATGCTTCAAGTAAATTGATGTACCACATATCTGCAGGTGAAGAGGGTTTTCTTCTTATGCCTCAACTTTGGTGTTAGGGAGTACTAGGGAGACAAAAAGTTAGGAATGCTGAAAAATAAAATGGGGATTTTGGATGGTTGCTACGGTGTACTCGGTGTTAATTTTGTACGAACGAAAATATGTTCGTAAACGACCCATTTTTCCATGACTAAGACAAGATGATGATGAGACAGCATCAACATCATTAAACACTAACGGTGAAGATATCATCTTTCTGTTTCAGACCTCAGTCCTGACAGTTGTGCTACTATCATGCATAAAGTTTGCGGTTTGCGGTTCTCGTTGTATTTGGGTGGTTGATTAACGCATACTTTTGCATGTTGGTCAGATTGGCTCTCATAATGGGGAGGTGCAACGAAACGCATCACTCAGCACAGATAGAAGGAAATGCAAAGCTGCATTCTTAATCATGCAACCTGGGTTTTTCATCAGATAATGATAAGATAAAATCTTATGTGAAATAAGTTTGACTAAAATGAGAATTGATTTTGGCTAGACTAGATCACCTGAAATGTTCAGTATAATCACTAAAAAGGACATTTGACACAGGAAGACTAAATAAAAAAATAGCTGACAAAATTAAGAGAGAAAACATTTTGACTAGGAGAAATGACTAAAAGTTGACTAAAATATAGTGACTTTTTGGCGACTAAAACTGCAATAAAACGTTTTGAGTTGTCATTGCCTATAGGCTAAAACTATGAAGGATAAAAATTACTAAAATGTGACTAAAGCTAATAGGTATTTTCTTCTAAAGCCTAAGCTGCCAAAATGAACACTGGGTGATTTTGGTAGTCTATTAGTGCTAATAGTAGTCTTACAACAGCAGTTTTATTACAACATGTCTACACAAGGTCTTTCAGCCACGATTTTTAGTCGTACGTCTGATAGAACATGATATGCCTCCATTTTAACCGACGCAGCTGTCCACACATGACGGCTCACACTTCATGCACACTTCATATCAAATACACACGTGAGTATATGATTGTATATTGGGCTGTGAGCTCTGTCAAAATGCTTCAGATTGCGAGGCATTACTGTGGCTGAAATGATCCAGTGTCACTGACTGAGGGCTGCAGCTGCTGCGGTGCTCTTTTAGTTGCACAGGCAATGTAGACAAGGTGTTTGTAGCAGCAGTGACAGAGGTCCATTGGGAGAGATGGGGAGCTGTATGTGTATCCATGTGTATGCGTGTGAAAAATTGCAGACTCACGGCCAGTTTAAACCAGTTAGTTCAGAGCGAAGGTAGATTTAACCCTCACACCCATAATGGTTATGGCTGAAAGAAGAAGAAGAGCAATTTTGTACTCTGTTAGTGACAGCAGGCTTGGCTAAACATGTTAATATGAAATACAGTATCTTTGCAGATTGTTTATATTACAATGCAAATGTTTTCAATGAAGGATTTAAAATTTCACTTGTACTGAAGAGGATGGGACAGTGAGAGTCACTCCTGTAGCGTCTGTTTTGGACTCAGGGACAGCGTGTCAGTTTACACTCTTTACATGCATACAGTCTCTTTTCAAAATAAACTACCTACGTAGATTTACTACTTTTTTAGGTTCACTTACACAACAAAACTATTTGCTTAGGTTTAGGCAACAAAAGTACTTAGTTAGGCGTTAAGTACGCAAGTTACGTAACATAAGTCAACATTGACTTGGTTTCACACGGGACACAAACAGTGATCTCCTTGATGAAAGTCCATGTTTGTTGGACCCATCCATCCTCCACCTATGGATTTTCTCTCTCTTAATACTATGTCAGTTGCCCTGACTGTCTAATAATGATGCGGATGGGTTTATATTGGAGTTAGTTGAAAGCCTGGTGCATCTCATACAGAAGTTAAAGGGTGCCTCGGGCACTCTTTAACGGGGGGCACTGACCAAGCTGCGGTATGCAACGAGTTGGGTGTGAGAACGGGTTGGAAAATTGTGAGTGCAGTTTAAATTTTTTTTTTTCTGGTTCAGATAACCACATCAGGAGCTAGAGTGGGTGATGTCACCAAGGCTGCATTGCCAATAACCAAGCGGGAAACTGCCTCCGGGCCCGGAAGCTCCAGACCTACTGTGTCTCAACTGATTGCTAGTTTAATTGAAAACGTGTTTAAAAAATGTGCACCGCTAAAGCACATATCAGCTGACATGATAGGGGCATTAAGCTGGGTCCTGCTTCATTACTAGATCTTGAGGCCCTGTCATGGGGAGGGTCCCCCTGTGTCAAAATCTATTTTTTTAAGAACTTCATTATTTCAGTTTTGTGCTTATATGTTGTATTTTCTTAAAAGGGGACACAGCTTGGAAAACTCTTGTACTTGACAAACTGTGTGGGCTGCCTAGATCAGAAAACATGTGATTCCACCTGCCATTCAGATTTGGCTCCCCTTTCTATGTCACATGCAGGCTCATTAGAATATATTGCCGACAGCTTGAGAACTACCTTTGCAAAGGTGCACCATATTTTTCTCGCAAGCCAATCAAAGCAGACTGGGCATTTTTGGGAGGGGGGCTTAAAGAGACAAGCGCTAAAATGGAGCATTTCAGACAGAGGGTGAATACAGGTATATTCAGACAGACAGTAAGAGAAAAATAGTGTGTTTTTTGAACATTAACGCATGTAAACATGTTCTAGTAGAAACACATTTCTCAAATGTGCATGTGACACAAAACAGTTGGAGGAGCAGTGGGGCAAAACGAAGAAGATAGCTTACATGGCAGTATCAGTGCATGCTGCTCAGCAAGCAACTTGTATTATGAAAAAGTTTTGACTTTCAGGGGCAAAATTACAAAATAGTAATTCAAGACTTTAATTTAAGTTGTGGCACCAAATCCTGCATACTTTCAGCCATTTTAGTGTTTACAAGTTTTCATGCAGACTCTCAGGGATTACTGATGGTTGAGAGGCATTTTATAAAATGCAAGAGATGTTTATACAAACTTACAGTGTACTAATGGAAAGGAAAATGTTTGACATATATATTCTCACCGTTTACTAACCTTACTTGAAATATGTCAGATAAAAGCCCAAATGCTTTCTTTGTAGAATAAGGATTTGAAAGAACTTTGGTCATTGTAATCACGTCCAACTCAGCAGTGCCCATGAATACTCAGAGGTATTAAAAACTGCTTCAGAACTGTTTAAACTAGGACTCCACATGCATACCGAATAGCTCAGGAAGGATGTGTTTGGAAGATATATATTCAGTGGGTAAACACAGTTAAATCATAAAGCCGTGGTGGGCAATTTTTGTGAAGTAAATGAAGGTGTGATTAATTCAAGTATCCTGGTTCCTGCTCTTGTGTGATTACCATTGGGCCATGAATCATCCACTGTACCATCCTGCACCTCCGTCTCATCCAACTGAATTACAGGAGGGGAGATTTTCTAATTAACTGTGGGTTAATTGCTCTAGCAGTTGATGCAAGGAGAAGGATGTGCATCATGTGGAAGTACATTTTCTTTTAACTTTAAAGGGACTTCAGATCACCAGCTTTGCCAATGTAAATTTCAGTACACAGAACATACTTTTAAAGTTTAAGGAAAATCTGGGTATCATTTTACTCTAAATAAAAGAGTGTGGAAGAATAGTCTGGTTTCAAATTATGTTTATCTTTTCATCTGAATTGGCGTGTATGGAAGACAAATGAGAGGACAAACTCCGTGTCTCTGCAGTGTCTTTTCTGGTGTTTTTGTGTTTTTACTGACACCTTTCTATCGGAACCAGCATTAAATTTTTCAGCAATTTGAGCTCCAGTAGCTCTTCTATTGGATCGGACAACACGGGCCAGCCTTCGCTCCCCACGTGCATCAATGAGCCTTGGGTCTTACCGTGTCGCCGGTTCACCGGTTTTCCTTCCTTGGACCTTTTTTGGTAGGTCCTGACCACTGCAGACCGGGAACATCCCACAAGAGCTGCAGTTTTGGAGATGCTCTGACCCAGTCGTCTAGCCATCACAGTTTGGCCCTTGTCAAAGTCGCTCACATCCTTACGCTTGCCCATCTTTCCTGCTTCCAACACAAAGTTCAAAGTTCAAAATGTTCACTTGCTGTATAATATATCCCACCCACTGCCAGGTGCCATTGTAACGAGATAATCAATGTTATTCACTTCACCTGTCAGTGGTTTTAATGTTATGGCTGATTGGTGTATGACCCTTATGGTACAACATAGATACATGGGAACATGGGAGCAACACATCTCATTTCTATGCCACTGCAGAAAGCATTCGTTTTTATTTGAATTCTATTTGTGAGCTGAGGGGGAAAATCACGGGCTGTTCCCTAATACTTCTGATATGGAAATGCGCCATTCTGTGAATGTTTCCGTTGATGAAAACAGAGATATGTCTGTGACTGTGTGTGTGGGCATGCTCAGGCAGAGTGCAGCTTGGATTCAACATTACATTTTATGACTGACGAACCTGACAGATTGCCGTATATTGGAATTCCTCTGGTCTGGTAACATCCTGTAATAACAAGCACAAAACCCTTTGGAGACAGACGTCTTGTCTTTCTTATGATTTCAATCTTGTTTCCACATCTTCGTGTCTCCTTTCCAACACTGATTCAAACATCACAGCTTCACCAGAGTAAATTAAAAAGAGCAACACAATGATTCTGTGTAGCTGTCACTTTACATAAAAAAATGATGTCTCACTCTCATCCATTATGGGTCCCATTTACCTTATCTATGTGCTTCTTTATGCAGCGGAAATGCAAACAAATCTGCTATAGGGACTTTATTCTTGATTTAGTTTAGTGCCTTGGGTCCAAAGTCCAACAAATTTGTTCATTATCCAGCACACTGTGACTTGTTTTTTTAGTCAAAATGCATTGGTTTCAAGCCATGCTTCAATAAAAGCATTCATGGTTTTGGACTACCTTCATTTATTTTGTTCACTTGGCTGCAATGGTCGAACACACATTTTCTCCCATTTGTGAGATGCCATTGTCAATAGAATACAATTGAAATGGCTCATTAATAGAATTTTCAAGTGAGTAAATTTGCGAAAACACTTTCAACAATTGTTATCAAAATTGCATAAGAATGTCAGAGATCCCGCCTCATGAATAAGGTAGCTGAAGTTTCTTGTGTCACATGATTTTAGGCTTTTCGCGTGTCATTTATACGCCATGGGTTTAACGTTGTGAAAAAGCTTGCGTGTCGTTCAACGCAATGCCGTTACCGTGAAACGGTACAGTAGCAGTTAGATTCAGGCAACAAAACCACTTGGGTAAAATGTCATAGATTGACTTAAAATAAGTTAAATATGTTAACTAAGTAAAATATATACATAAACAACGTAACATAAGTATGGAAAACATGTCACAAACGTCACTAACGTAATTTCAAAATAACTTAACAACACTTTCGGATACGAACATCGGTTTCCTGGTTGAAAGTCCGGTGTTTGTTGGACCCATCCACCTCCCCTTCCATCCACCATAAGCGGTCTCTCTCACTTTTTATTCTACTAGCTCTGAGCGTAGCATATTTACACGGATGTGTTTGCATTGCAGTCAGTACAGACTACATGGCATTGCATGCCAAAAGAAAATGCCTTGTTATTGCACGTGAAATTACTTACAAAATACCATGTCACTCATACGCCATTTGGTGAGACCAGGCTGTCGCACTCGTCCAAATGTCAATGCCAATGCTGTCACACATCATTAGTTCTGTAAATATTTTAGTTATGGTAGATTGATTATATTTGCATTGCCTTATAATGAGGTGAGCTTTAAAGCTGAACAGTGTATCATGAGTTGTGATGGCCGTATGACTTACAATACACTGCACTAGTGTCCCAAAGGTTGCCAAGGCACAGATGCTATTCTCATCTCGAATACATATGCATTGACATTCTTCTGTTTTCACCTACACTGCAGGGAAAAGACAGGGCCCTGTGTTTGCACATTGAATACTGAATACATTTACAAGGGAAAAATGCAACTCCACCTCTCTAATACAGTGTTGTACACCATATGAATAATGTTCAAGTACAGTAGTGAAGTCAAGTATAGTTTTGAGCCTCTCAGCTAAAACTAATAATAGCAACATACTTTTGTGTTAAAACATACACAAAAGAAAACAAATGTTAGAACATACACTGTTATTGTTTTATGATCTTAAACCCATTTGTTCCATTCGTTCTATGTGGACTTTGCACGTTCCCCTCGTTTCTTGGGTTTTCCTGTTAGACCGGCGACCTGTCTCTTGCCTTAATGTGTGCTCCAATAGGCCCGCGCCCTTTGTGACCCTGAACAGGACAAGCGTATATAAATAATGGATGGATGATTTAGAAACAACTAAAAATCTGACATGCAATAATGAGTCTTCTACAGGTTATAATTTCACCTGCCTGTCAACTGCCACTGGTAAAATAAATCAAAGTGGAATGGAAGGTCATGATGCTATGGGTACATAATTGGTTTAAAAGCTACTTGCTTAGAAACAATATGTCATCCATCAGCCACATACAGTGTGGTTTTCCACAAGGTTCCATAATAGGTCCTCTTTTATTTCCTAATCACCTCAATGATTTACATTTGCAGCCCTGTCGCCAGGAAAAAATGTTGGCATTGGATGTTTCTGCAAACCAGGCATACGTTGAATGTCAATGTTTTTGCATATAGTTTAAAGAGCGAAAAGAGAGACAGAGGGCAGGGGGGTGGATGGGTCCAACAAACACAAGGCTTTCATCCAGGAGACCGTGTTTGTGTCCTGTGTGTCACGTTACGATCAGCTGTTCATTCGTGTCCCGTGTTCACAACGTTCAGTGTTATTTTCTTTGTAGAAATGTAGTAGTTTTAAGCCCCACCAGTTGGTATGTTGTTACATTATTATTTGAGCACAAACCATGATCTTTTTTCTAACCTTAACCAAGTAGTTTTGCGTCGCCATTCAACGTATCCGTGGTTTGCAGAAACGTCCAATGCCAACATTTTTTCTGGCTACTGGGTCGGGATTTGATATCAAAAGAAGTGCTCTTCATTTTATGTACTGATGATACCGATATGTTTCTTACAGATAAAGATGAATTTGATAACTTCTATGAAAAATGGTCTATAGATAGGATGGATATCGGGTTCAAATGCAATAAATTATAATTAAATTATTATTATAAATTATTACTTATTTCTTGTTTAGAAATTGTATTCTTTTCTTTCTTTTAGGTATTTTAATTTTAATTAATTTAATGTCTGTTTGTAAATTGGTGGCAAGCATATACAGCTGTCTTTAATTTAAATGTTAGGCTTGAGGGTTTCTTTCCAACCCACCTGTGCATTTTCTTATGTTATTGTATATTTCTAATCTTTTGTTTTATTTTTTTATATGCACAAATAAAGCGCTAATAATACCACTTTATAGAGAGCTGCAGCACATCATATAATAGGTTATATGGAAGCATGTAAATGTATTTACCCTCACACATAATTTTCTACTACCCCTACTAATTTTCATGAAACTGGTTCCAAATGTAGTAAAAAAACAGTTGGTCACAGCAGTTGCAAATTGACAAATAATCATGCCCTATACTTAGTCGAAAAACTGACAAAATGTAGTAAAATGTTATCATACAGGTCAAAAATATAACTGAATACATTAATCAAAAACATGTATAATTAAAATTGAGTGTAAAGAGAAAACTGTATATATGTGTCCTTTAACCTCCAATCAGTTGGTTAGTAAAAGAGCAAAAATGTATTAAATTGTTTCCTTTACCAACATTCACTTGATAAATTAAATCAAACTTAAGTAATTTTACTCTTCTTTTTATCTTTCAACACCATGTAGGGCAATGATTGGGTGTGGCATTTAAAGCATAGTTCCATGCTCTACAGTAACACTTTTGCAATTTATTATATTCACAGATAGAAATCCCACAGTCCCTGCTGCACAGGGTACAGTACGTCTTCATTTTGTACATCATTTCTACTACAAACACCTAACCACCTGCTGACAGTAGTCAGAAGTAGGTGTGTCAAAGGCCATAACGAATCCCTCTAAAACTCATTTGGGGATTCTGATGAGAACTACTCTTAATGAGGAACTGACAGGAATTTCATTAACATCAGTTCTCTTTGACACCAATTTCCTCGAATATAAAATTGTCAGTGAGTCTTAAGGTGTATGTGCCATCATGAGGGCTGAGTGGGGAGGATGGAGTGGATGATATCCAATTAAATAGAAAAAAATGGTGGTGAATGTGGATTAAGTGATGAAATTCTAGTGAAATATTGTAGTGATACTAATATATTCCAGCAAGCAAGAAATACAATAACCAGAGGTAGAACTGTATCTGCCCAGTTTGTGAGACACACGTCCAGACAATTAAATCAGTTTCCAAACCAATTACAGATAGTGACACTGATGGAGGAATGTGGGTGTTCAGGTTCTGGCTGCTATTGTGACTGTATACATTAGGTACAGGATAACCGGCTGCTGACAGATATATAGCTATGGTTGGATATAGCTAGATTTTTACTGAATAGAAGAGAATGGGAGTAGGGTTGAATAGAATGGAAGTACATAGAATAGAAGAGAAAACATTAAAATTACAACACAGTCCAAATAAGCAAATTTACAAATATTTAGCCCTGTCTCCTAAAAATGGCGTTCCCATACTGCAAAACTGCATTATGAATTATGTTTGAAAAGAAAGGTATTTTGTCGTAGATTACGTTCGTTTTTGATGTATCACAAATACGTTTACAAATCCACGCAGACAGGAGTTTGGGGTGGTGGATAAGGCCAACAAACACCAGTCTTTCAACCCGATGTTCGTGTCCCGTGTGAAACAAATGTCAACATTCACTTATTGTAAGTACATACTGTAACAAACAGTCATTTTAGGTCAATCCATGGTATTTTTTTTACTAAACCTAACCAAGTAATTTTGTTGTGTTATTGTTTTATTTTGTTACAGTTTACTTTAACCATATGTTTAAAATTGTTTAAAACTGCGACCATAATCCAGGAGAAAATGTGTTTTTTTTCTAAATGTAATTGAGAATACCATTTAGTTTTAGGAGGATGTAATTTTGTAGAAGACAGAGCTGTAAATGTCGACTCTTACTCTTGTTTTTATGTACGTCCCTTCGACATGATATGTTGATTTGATATGTTGATTTTTAATTTCGTTGTACTACACAATGACAATAAAGGGCTTAAGGGCTTGAATCTTGACACGCAAATGACCAGGGAAACAGTGTGAGCGTGTTAGCATGATGATATTAACTTTTATCACAATGCAATGATGTGCCTATAGCCTCAGCCTCCTTTATGTTGCATTTGCATGGAATCAGGCAGACGGCAGACGGACAACACCTTCTGGACAGTACGAGAAAAAGAAATGGTACGATGGAAAACGAAACAGGCATTAAAGAAAATTATTTTGTGACCCCTATTATATGTAATGATTCTAGTAATGCATGTCGCTCTAAAATGTAGCTTTCTCTTAATATTCTCTTACAAACTTAAACAACTTTATACCTATATGAGGGAGCTACAGTACGTAACACCCGGTTGTAAATTCCGTTGCAGAGGACGGCAAAAAAATTTGGACGGCAATGCCGCCTACCGCTATTGTTGCCGGCCTCACCTAATTTTACCGGTAGACGGCAATATCTGATTTTGCCGTCTACCATCTGCCTGATTCCATGTTAATGCAGCATTAGTCTTGCAACAACATGTTTACTGCACTTCAAAATGCCCGTGCTTGTGTTAAAGGCTTTGAAGCGATCTGTCCCCAGGCCATTATCCAGCCCTACACATAGCCAGTGCTTCCTACTCCGCCACCATTGATCACTCTACTCCCTCAGTGCTGGAATGACCCTCCTCACTCTAATCAGAACAGCAGTCACGGCCGATCTTCCATCACAGAATGGGAAGCTTTCCCTTCAAGGTGTGCCTCACATTGACCCCTTTCAATGGAATAATTTCCCATCTCTGCTCCCACTTTTTGGTCTTTACGAAAAAATACCTTCTTTTTTTTTATCTCTCTTCACTTATTTTTTTATATCATGTCTTTTCCTTCCTTGTCTTATATCCTCTTATGTGATTGCTTCCTCTGCAGTCAAATAAACCTAATGGACCCACAAAGTGGGAGAGATGATGGTGGAAAGCAATATGTGGGTATTTGACTGGACCAAATAGAGGAGAGGGTATGTGGGCTTGCCATAGATTGTTTATAAGAAGTGGACGTAGTCCCCATGACGTTACCCATTGGTATGTAGACTGCCGCTTTTTGGCTGTTGCCATCAGAAGTGACACGAGAGGGTGGAGCTAAGTACAACCAAATGCTGAATAAGACATTTTTAGGTGAACAAAAAGGTTATAATTAACTTTCATGAACTGAAAACACACTGTGAAAGGGTTAAAGTTCTAAGACGAAAACACAGACAACACCCAGACCAGACAACACCGTGGTTGCGACCGGTCAATTACAAGGTAGCCACGCCCTAAAGCATACTCTGCTTTATGGTTTATTTGACTCTAAATGGGATCATAATTTACTAAATGAACATCATGCTGTATTGAAGAAGACTTGAAACTAGCGATTGAGACCATAAACTCATGTTTACAATGTTTACTGAGGTAATAAATCAAGTGAGAAGTAGGGTAATTTTTTTAAAGACTTCTATACAATCAGACTTGTTTTTGCAACCAGAGGAGTCGCCCCCTGCTGGCTATTAGAGAGAATGGAAGTTTAAGCACTTCCACATTAGTTTCACTTTTCAGACCCAGAGGTTGCTACCTGGGGTTTACCAGGGTGGCGGCAATATCCACAGAATGCCGGCTGCCGCTGTTTCCATGGCAAGTATGAAAACTGCTTTTCCACTCCGGTTCAGAATTCAAGGTTTATGAGTAGTCTTTTCTTCAGAGTAGGTGAAAACCAAAAAATGATATCAAAGGGAGAGGTCAGAAATGGCACACGGGTCCATCAATCAATGCCCCAAGCCATCTTCCTTTTCCCTCAGATACACAGGTATTTTCAGTTGGACAACTGATGCACCCGGCCACACACAGCACCAAACCCCAACCCCCCTCATCCAGCCTAGACAATGAATGAAAAGCATCTGAAGCAAATGTGAACAACTGTGAGATCTCTACACCTTACTGGTGTTAATAGAAAATGTACATTGCTCAATCACAATAATTGTGAGTGTACTAATGCCCTTATCTTTGTCTATCCGTCTTAAATTATGTTCATGTAATCTTTGGGGATACAAGGACCAAAGCTCACCTTGTTACACTCACTGTGCGTAGTTTTATAAATTGTCTGCTCAGAAAATAATTTTCTGCAATACTACTGCAAGTACTACTGCTGGTGTTGTCTTTCCATGATATTTCTTGGATTGGGGAGATCTACTACTTACTAGTTATTTTCTCAGGCAGGTATGGTGCAATATTTAAAGGAATAGTTCACAAGTTTGGGAAATACACTAATTTGCTTTCTTGCTTCCTCATGGTTTGGCATTTGCGTTAAGTACAGAGCTAGAGTGTTGAGGTGATTAGCTTAGCTTAGCATAAAGACTGGAAGCAAGTAGTCTGGCTCTCAAAAATTCTGTACTGCAGACATGAGAGTCAATCTTCTCCTCTTGTACGGAAAGAAAGCAGTCATTTTTTACTACTCCTTTGAGAGTATATGTAAGGTGACTCTTTTCTCTTACTGGTATAAATCTTTGAAATAAATCCTTCAGAGACAGAACACAATACATTAGTACAAAAGTTAGAGAGGAGGGGATGCCCATAAACCAACCAATGGGTTGGACTACAAAGAATTGGACTGAATGGTGTAATTGGGACACTTGTGTTGAGGGACGGTGGGGTTAGCGTTAAGGTAAGGGTCCAGTCTTTTCAGTCCAATGTTGATCTGGTAATGGTTTCAAATTCTTCCACTGTCAGCCATACAACTGAGGAACCACACCTGACAGTGCTGCCACTTCTGCTGGCCAGTGTCACCTCTGCTGACATTTTAGTCAGGAGCACAGAAGTGAAGACGGAAAGGGCTTGTAGCGTACTGGCATTTTATCACTGAATTATTGTAGTCAGATACCAGAAAAAGAACTAAAATAGCTTAAAGTCTTTTTGATGTACTGTATGTTCATGTTTTAACTCCAGAGCAATGACAATATTAAACACCCCAATATTTTGCAGCTTGGTAAATTATTGTAGCAGATATTATTTTTTTATGGAGTAATCTGTTTGCTTTATACACAGAATAATTGGATTTCAACAAAGAAGTGCCTTTCAACAGCAGCTTGAATAGTTTGAAATGTGATCATAATGGATAGCAATACTTTGGTGCTGGTGCATGTATGTAAGTCTATCCAAAATACTAGATACAACAGCCCTGTAGAGAGGATATATAGAGAGGAGCACATGCTAGAATTTTTTTGTCCCTTAATCTCACTTGCAAATCTACTAGCAAACATATTTCATGGAAGAATGCTTTGAGCAGCAGCTTGTGTCAGGTTTCTGAAACTGTGGCATGAATACCTGCCTTTATAGATAGTCATGGACTCTAATCTACCAACTCAACCAGAACCATAATCTCAGTTTACTGCAGAGCACTTTGATCCAACCTTTATCGTAATACGTACGGTTAGTGCAATTACAACGTTGTCAGCAGGATTTACATCATCAGATAAAGCAGAAATGTAGAGCTGTGGGTCATCTGCCTAACAATGGAAACACATATTTAAAAATAATAGACCTTAATGGCAATATATAATAACAGAAAGGAATGAACTGTGGGGTCAACTGTCTTGACTATCTTTACCATCATCTAGAATTTTCCTTTAAGTTAAGTGGAACATTTTACATTTTGTATAAAAAAGGGGGTCACAGTAATCATTAAAAATCAATTTTGTAACATTGTAGAAAATGCATGCTTGTGATGTCCTTTCTCCAATTACCCTTATGACCATGAATATGGTTAACACACCTGTAATGACAAAATATGATTTTAAAGTAAGGGATAATGCCCGACAAGGTGTCCATTATCAGGAATTAATGTAGACCAGAACGGTTGCCTCCGCAAAGTCTGTTAATTTCTGAGTATGACACCTTGAAGGGCATTATACCAATTATACTATGGCCACTTGCCAAAGAAAAAAACAGAATACCATTAATTTATATTTTCATGCATTTTGCAACCACGTTTTTCACAAGCCATAACTCTGGCAACACCTGAGGGTTTGCTGATACCTGGAACAATCATTACCATCCCATAAGATTCGCAGTGGAAACATTGGTCATTACTCCAGTAAAAAGGACAAAACCAAGCTACGACTTGGCAATGGGAGATATTTCTAGTCCGCTCAGCTCATAGCACCTTTTGGCTCAGCTATGAACCAGAAAGCTAACATTACGCTAGCTAGATTCATAGTCGCCACCTCGGTAGTGCCCAGGACACAAACTGACACCTCTCCAGCTACCAGTCCACACTTCGTACTTGGTCCGTGCTGGATTTTAACTGGCGACCCCACGGACTGAGCTCCTGCTGCCCTCTTTTCACTGTCTTTGACAGTAGTGCATGAATCATGTGCCTCTGTGTCCTGTGTTGGAAAACAACCAATCAGAGCCGAGCTGGAGCCTCCCGTCATTGGGCAGCTGTCAATCAAACGGTCAAACTAGGCAGCGCTGATCAAATTTGAATCAATATTCTGTTACTGTAATGCCTATTGCTCTCCTCAAATGTTTTCAGAAACATCTTGTAGTGTACTGTTTAGCTGTGAAATGAGAAAGTTTGTGACCCGAAAGCCATGTTGAGATCAGTTGAGGAAATACCAAGCACCGCCCACCAGCTGGAGCACACTTTCTCATTTTAAAGCTAAACAGTAGAGTAAAGATTTTTTAAAGCCTGAAAACAGAGCCATGAAGAGGTGCAGAAGTGTAGTTATCTCTCAGAGCATTTGAACACTTGAATTACAAAATGCTGAAAGGTTATTATGGAAAACATTCTGCATACTGCTGGTTTAAAGGAAATTTTGACATGGGCCTTTTCAACCTGCTTGTATTTACACATACTGTATATCCCCATGGCCACTGTTCTTATCTAAAGAGTAAGAAAAGTGTGGGGTGGATTCAATACAACAAATCAGCTCCCCTCATCCCCTTTTGAAGCAGCAAACATTTTCCTAATGGGCCTGAAGGAAAATACAGGTCAGCCTCTCCAAAGAGAAAATTGTTCTTCTTCAAGAGGCACAGAGTCCCGTTACACAAACACACAGCATCGCAAATATGAAAACGCAGCACCTCAGATTTTAATATAAAGTCCAAATTGGTGTCAAAAGGCACCTGATGTTCACTTTTTGTAAGTTTAGAAACTGAAATTCCCTTTGCTATATTCACTATGCATGAAGATATTTTAGATGAAAACTTGAAGACATCTGTGTTTGTGTCCTCACCAACTAAAACCACTAAAATTCCATTCACACTATCAGGGTGGTCTGAACAGTCCAAATGAAAGCATAATTTCATACCACAATTGCAATGCGCCAACATACCTGCATACACACAACCTCAGCTGCCCCACTCCACCCACGTTGATGTAAGGGAGTTCCTTTGTAGCCATGAAATGACATAACAGGCACAAGTGTAAAAAAGATTACTTGTACCAGACTCCATAACCAATATATTCTTTAAAACGTATATATATATATATATATATATAAAGAATATATCGAGAATAACTCATAACATCAAAACAAGAGGTTTTGTAAGTGATATTGCTTTGATCTCTTTGTAACAGCTTCTTCAAGAGTTTTGCCTGAAGAACGCAAAAGTGCGGTGTTGACATCCTGTCAAAAAAACAAACAAATAAACAAACAAAGAAAGACAAAGAAACACGGATGTGTGGGCTTCTCTAGTGGCTTTGTAAGAGAGCTACAATAGCGGTATGAGCTGACATTCTTGCAGTGTTTCTCTTCGGGGAACCAGCTAATGAATCCCTCCATAACTCTATAATGTGGAGTTGCAGCTATTGTGTATAGCTTCATAAAAGCCTGCTGAAAAGACAGAGCAGGTTAGAGCCGGTTCAATACACACACACACACACACACACACACACACACACACACACACAGAGGGAAACTCTTAACAATGTTGTTGTGACAAACTGTGTTTTTTAGTGTAAATAGAGTGCAGAAGAGATGCCCAGAGGAATAGGCTGAGAGGCTTGAGCATATGTGTGGAACAAAGATGGGGTAACCAAAGAAATGCAGACGTGACAGACGCAACATCCTGACACACTGACAACAGAAACTGTATATGATGTCTTTATTCACCTGTCTCCTTCAAAAGCACTGTGTATTTATTTATCTTTTGCTCCCAGGCGCTGTGGAGATAGGTATATTTACTGGGCTGCGTGATACTTGGAGTTTTACAAACAGATGTATGAGTCATTTTCAGAATAAATCAGTGCTGGACAATAAGTCACCTCATAACATGTTGAACCCCTACACACCTCTTAGTCCGCCCACACAGGTGTTTTCACTCATGTTACCTGATTAGATCTCTTCTCAGGAATGTGTGGGCGGGTCCAGACTGTGCTTGATTGACAGCTCCCCCACTCTCCTGAAAGTGTTGTTGCACAATTAAAGAGTTTTTTTTTTCCCTAAAACTTTATTTGGCCACAAAATCACACAACATCATGACAAATGAACAAGAAAAATAGAAAGGGTACATAAATATGACAGTTCTGAATTGTTTGTCACTGTAGTGCTTCAAAGTGATGTCTCATCTCACTCTTGAACTGGTGTATGTTGGGTTTCTTTTTTCATCATTTGCAATTATGGATATAAAACTTGGCGTTAAGAATAAAAATATGTTACATTAAAGAAACTAGGGCTGTCAAAGGCTAGCAAATTAATTTTAACGCCACAAATTTTTTTAACGCAACTTGTGATTTTTAGGTTGTAGCAGGCTCAATTTTAAAGTTAGAATGAAGATACTGTACTGGCATCATATATCAAACTAGAAAACCGAAGGAATCCATCAGTACTACATACTAGCTTGTCGTGAAGGAGGTAAAATAACACTCCAAAATTACACTAAATTTTGGAGAGGAAAAACTGACATGGTGAAAATGGGTTCAATGGGTACCCACGAGTCTCCCCTTTACATACATGCCCACTTTATGATAATCACATGCAGTTTGGGGCAAGTCATAGTCAAGTCAGCACACTGACACACTGACAGCTGTTGTTGCCTGTTGGGCTTGAGTTTGCCATGTTATGATTTGAGCAATTTATTTTATGCTAAATGCAGTACCTGTGAGGGTTTCTATTTGACACAAGCAACAAAGGCAAATTCTGGATATACACAACCTGCGTCCCATAGTTTTGGCCGTTATTCGTATCAGTAATAATAATTTTGCACTAACCAAATATATCGCTGTGATCGGGGAATTACGCAACATGGCTGTTTTTAATAAACCCCCAAGTTAGCTTTCTATTCCCAATATGTTTGGCTTAGGAAAATGGTAAAATTATGACCATCATCTACCCAAACTGAATTCCTGGTTCAACTTTGACCTACAGTGTATACACTTGCCATTATTTTGCACACACACAGTTTTGCTGTTCTGTACTGTACAATGCCAGATTGTCAGCTACGCATCTCCAGTGTGCCCACTTTTGGTTTCACCTCCAAATAAAGTGGTTTAATCTGGCTGAAGTGGCATCATCTGACCAGTCTTGTTTCTTACCAGCATAGACATTTTTTGAAGCAATTCCGCCATGTTCCTAATCACCATCAACTAATCTAAGCAGATACTGTAATGTATCTGTAATGTAGTGGTTTTACTCATGAGGAACGCTGCAAAATCTAGTTTTGTCCAACATTTCTGAAAACAAAAATGATAGAAAATGAGGATGAATGCCTTGTGTGTGATTTTATTATGCCACACTTTTGCAGTGCCGTCAGTGTCTAGACCTGCATTTACTGACTTGCTACCCTCCTCCCTGCACCCACCTGATTAGCATAAAGACTGAGCAAGGGGTGGTGAACCACTCTGATTGTCTGATATTGTTTTCAGTCCTCTCTCTGCATCTATGTCTAAAAAGAGAACTGTGGGTGGAAGAGATCATTGTGCAGTCCACTGCAGTCTTGGTGTCCTTCTCACCCTAGCAACTGTAGGTGCAAGAGCCCACTGTGCAACAGTCCTCCACTACTGGCATGGCCCTCCACCTTCTGTTTAGCAGTCTGGATAGACGATTTATGCCCCAGGTCTCCCCTTCTGCCATTTTTTCCACCTATTTTTAACCTGTGATTCTGGGCTTGGCCACCATTAGCATGTATTGGTGGTGTTGCGCCCCCCCCGACCTTCTCCAGTAGTGCTTTGCTTTCTCTCACCTGCTGACCCATAGAGCAGGACTCAGTGGGTCTTTTGCCCCAGAGGGTGGTACTGCCCACCCTTCAGTGAGTGTGGTGCTTTGTTCCAATGTGACCTATTACAAGTCTTAACGTTATACAGTCTTGTCAGTGTCATAGCAGGGGTTGCACTTATCCAGCCCTATTAGAAGGTGAGGCCTGTGTGAAATAGAATAATGGTTATATAATGCAACCCTTGATCTCCATCACAGCATATAATGTGCGCCCTTCTAGTTTCATTGGTCACTGAAACTTTGTTGAATGTAGCAAGGTTGCTGCTCTTTTATAAGGTAAGGGCAAACTCCAAAGAGATCAATAAGCTAATTTAATTTGGCTGATCCATCCATTCCATACATACATACATACATCCTCTCATCTGCTTATCCAGTTCTTGGGGGGCTAATGCCTATGCCATCAGAGTTTGGGCAAGAGGTACTGGACAGGAAAACAATACTTTAAAGCAGTACTTCATTTTGGAAAATACATATAGGGTGCTTTCACAATCCAACATTTAGTCAGTTTTCATCAAACTCTGGTGTGGTTCATTTAGGCAGTTGTGAACGCAGTAATGCTGCGAACCAAAAAAAACGGTCCATGACTGCTTGTGAGAGGTGGTGTCGGACCGTTTCCATGCGAACCAAAACGCAGGCTGCCTGTGGAATTGCCTGGACACAGGTAAACGACAGGTTAACGTGAGTGGGAGAGGACTGACCTGGACTTCTGCAGAAGTCTAATGACATTTATAAAGTAATTTGAGATAAACTGGAAAAGGGATTTGTACACACAGTAGATCAGTGCCAAGGCAAAGTGAAAAAACGTAGACAGCAATATATCAAAGTCTGCGATTCCCTGTATAGAAGTGTCAGTTCTCCAGAAGAAAAAGATAAATTCGCTCCGTACATGCCTCTCAGCAAATTATTATTTTTTTATTTAGTGCGCTTTAATTTGGGCTCTGTGACACCAAACCAGACTAAATAGAAAACAAACCAAAAGTTCCTGACCTAACATTACAGACAGACTGTGAGTGGCATCAATCTTCTCATCATAGTCTCTGCGAGAGGAAATTAACCTATTTCCCACAATGTGGAACTGTTACTTAAAGACAATGCCAACTCCACACAGACAGGTATTCCTATGCTAACATTTATTGGCTTTTGTGCTTGTTTTTGCTTTTTTCTCAAGCACTTCAAGAACTTTGAGTTTTAACACTATTATTGTTGCTGCTAAGAGGCTCAAAACTATGTGTTTGCTGTTTTACGGTCATATAATGTGAAATACTATTGTACTTGTACGCAGGCCTAGACTGGCAATCTGAGAGTCTGGACAGATGAGCAGCAGCAGGCTGATTCTGATACATAAGTGACAGTGTTAACGGAGCTAGCAGAACTAGGTCAGAGGTGAGGAGCCTGCCATATTTTGCTTTATCTTATCTCTTATTTGTGGATGAAAGCGGTGTGTTTTGTTAATGTGCTGTTGGCTTTAATTGAGTGTTCAAGTACTGTACATCCTCTTGAGATGCAGGTGAATATATGCCACAGTTCATATGCTGTTGGCGTTAATTGTATGTGGGGTGGGGGTATTGCCAGAGTCAAATTTTGTTCCCAGTCCGACGTTGCTTGTACATTATTCATATGCTCTCATATTCTACAACATTAACATTAGGGAGGTGGAGTTGCAGTTTTCTCTGTAAAGATATTCAGTATTTGATGTGCAAACACAGGGCCTTATCTATCCCAGCAGCGTTGGTGAAAACACAAGAGTGTTAATGCATACATATTTGAAATGAGAGCACCACCTGTGCCATGCTAATGTGAAACCTTTGGGAAACTAGAGAGTATATGTAATGCAAAGTCATATGGGCATTGTGTAACTCCACACAAATAGGCCCCAACAGGCTGGCGAAATCAAACCCAGAACCATCTTGCTGTGAGGCAACAAAGCGAACCACTCAGCTTCTGTGCCACTCGATGGAAGGTACAGTTCATAAATGTGTTGTGGTGGGCGCCCAAATCTGTAGAGACTTGTTAGAGGGCTCCTTTTGTGATCATAGAGCTTGGGTTACAATACATAACCAGTTCTTTCCATGTGAGTTCCACGTGTGGAAAAAGGCAAGAGGACGTCCTCCGGTGCAGACAGCTCTGAAGGTTGCGCGAGTCAGGCAGCACCAACCCCTCCAGGCCATGAGGAGTCAGCGGTCAGGCTGCAGGCTGGCTCACAAAATAATCTCTGACCCGTCTCAGACCCTCCACCCAGAATATCGGCTTCTCCCTGAGGCGGGTAATTCCGAGCCACAATACAGGCAAGGCTGCTAAAAAAAACATTTGAACAAGTATCCATTTGAAGGCCTTAAATAGACAGTTGTTCTTTAGCTGCCTGCATGTTGTACATTGGTGTTATTTGTGTTGTATCACATTTTTTAATATGTATCTATTAAATCATGCCCTGAAGCCTCTTTTACCGGCAGCACTGATTCTCAGATAAATTTCCCCTGGAGGGATGGATTTATCTGATCTTAAACATGTAAATTCAAACAAACACAAACATAATCATATGCATGATTAGGTGAGTGATTTCCCTCTATCCATCTTACACACACACACACACACACACACAGCCATAAACAGAGAAGTTACTGCATAGATATAAAACAGTGTTTTTATATCTATGGGTTACCTTCTATTTTTCGCTGTCCAGTCTAGACGAGTCATATAACGTTAAATTTTTTTCTAAGTGAAGAGTTCGACGGCATATTTAGCTAACATTGGTAGCATGCTAGCCGTGTAACATAGAGTGCATAAAGTGGTTCATACGACCTTTAACAAAATAGTTCACCAAACTGCTAAATATGCCGTTGAACTTTTCACTTAGAAAAAAAAATATTAATAGAGCTGTATCGCATTCATCAATCAGTTTATTAATTCACTAATTGCACACGGTCTGTCTATAATCTGCCGCAAGAGTTCAATTTTTTCAACGTACATGAGGCAAATAACGGACTGAAAAAAAATGGAGGGAGGAGTTTAACAAACATATCGGAGATCATGTATGTTCCCATAGGAATGAATGAACTTCTGGTTGACTCATATACGTACACAGTTATGTGGAAACAAGGCGTCACCTTAAAAAAGCGAGTCCCCACAATGTGACTGTGTAAACAGATTTATGTTCCCACAACATTAGGAAAACAGACACACACACACACACACACACATACACAGGCATTGCAACAGGCAGCGCATGTTGAACAGTGGAGATCATGGAGCGAGGACACTGAATTATTCATCTAGTCCTCTTGTCGCTCTGTGCTTACACAATACTGAGCTCCTGTCCACATGCATTAGTGGCAACCCAGAGTTCACACACTTTGACCACACACACATTTCACTACGTCTGTGTGATGCTCTACCTCTTCATCTTTCAACCTCGCGTTGCATGGCAGTCTCGTCTCAGTCAGTGTTTCAACGCCTGTGTTTATTTTGGCTGATTTTTCCTCAGCGCTTGTTACCCTCTTGCCCTTGTCTTCTCCCTGTGTGTTCCGTGTCATGGACTCTGTCTCGGTGTTTCCACCTCCCGCGGTTTGAGGGCTAGTCGTTATTGATGCGGCGTGCCATTGCTCCAGAAGTGACAGGCAGCCATGGAATGAGAACACTGGGTTGGAAATTGGTGCGTGGGATATGCACTACTCATTACCTGTTGCCTCCATGCATCTGACACATCCAAGTCAGGTAGAGTTACAGTCTACCCAACATCATGAATATAAGCCACATAGTTCAACTGCATTTCAACAACAGTTCAACTACATTTCATGCGTAGCTACTTTACAATTATTCATTTTAAAACAAACCAAATGAGAAAAGCAGATAAAGCGTAGTTTTATGCAACCACAAATGAAACAGTTTCCATTTTAAAGCATATCAACAGATAAATGGCCACAGTCTGATGGCTGCTCTTAGCATTCAAGCATGATTTCCATTTGTAATTTAATTAATATTGAATTTTACATTTCCTGAGACACGCTCATTTTGTTCTGCTTTGACAAACTAATTACTGGCAGAGCCGCAAAAACAAATTCTCATTAAGTTGTGTCCCATGCCTCCCCATTTAACCTAAATTGTAACTGAGCTGGCTGACAGACAGAGAGAGAGAGAAAGACCAGAATATCTTAATGCGGTTAGCTTTTGTTTGGAGAGACAATATGGCTGATTCTCATATGTAGAGAATTTAATTTAATGATGGGAGATCCAGGCGAAAACAGACCACTTACACAGTTAGCTGAAGCCCACTGATGTAGACATCAGCTCATTTTCCAAGCAGGAGTGGAACAAATGTTCAACAGTTTATGAATCTCTGAGTTTCAGATCAGTGGAATTAATTGGAGAGGCTTTAGAAATATACAAGTGTAATTTCACAAATGACAATCTTTTGATGCCAATTAATTCTTAAAATTTAATGAGAAGATATGAATATCAAAATAAATAAGGTGATTCACTGATCCTAATAGTGAATCTTGGTTAGAAATCAGAAAAATATATTGTGAAAATATCTATTATGTTTAGGGCTGTCAAAGTTAACGCGATAATAACGTGTTAACGCAAATTCGTTTCAACGCCAATAATTTCTTTCATGCATTAATGCAACTTGCAATTTTAGAGGTTGTAGCGGGCTCAGTTTTAAAGCTAGAGTGAAGTTATTGGTATCATATGAAACTACAAAAAAACCTAAGGAATCCATTGGTACCAACCATGAATAGTAGCTTGTCACAAAGGAGGCTAAATAATGCTCCAAACTTGCACTAAATTTTAGCGAGGAAAAACTGTCATGGCTATTTTCAAAGGGGTCCCTTGACCTCTGACCTCAAGATATGTGAATGAAAATGGGTTCCATGGGTACCCACGAGTCTCCCCTTTACAGATATTTATGATAATCACATGCTGTTTTAGGCAAGTCATAGTCAAGTCAGCACATTGACACACTGACAGCTGTTGTTGCCTGTTGGGCTTGAGTTCACCATGTTATGATTTGAGCATACCTTTCTTTATACAAAATGTCGTACTTGTGAGGGTTTCTGGGCAATATTTGTCATTGTTTTGTGTTGTTAATTGATTTCAAATAATAAATGTGTTCCTACATTTGCATAAAGCAAGCATATTAGCCCACTCCCATTTTGATAAGAGTATTAAATACTTGACAAATCTCCCTTTAAGGTACTTTTTGAACAGATAAAAAATGTGTGATTAATCGCGATTAAATATTTTAATCGATTGAGAGCCCTAATTACGTTACATAAAAAAAATGTCACTGAAAAACCAAGATCACATTTCCTGAGCGTCACATATATGATAATATATAATAACACTTAGGTCCAATATATATTTAAAGCCACTTACAGTTGTACTGGGCAGTCAGGCGGCTCAACCAGAGAAAGACACCTATACACAACATGCATTACTGGCACCCAGGGTAAGAATTTTGGAAACTTTTTCAGAATATGTGGCTGGTGTGCAGCCTTCATTGGGATGAAAGGTCACCATATTCAGATTTCTCATACATTTTTAATACATCCTTGATTTATTCTTTTCAGTCACATTATCATGTAATGCATTTTTTGGTTTGCTAAACATTCAGAATTTTCATGTATTCTGCTTATTATGCTTCTTCTTGCTTTCTTTTTGTTTGACATTATAATACCTGAAGGACAATTCCCAAACATGATGTCCTAGAAGACGTAAGAAAATGTTCTAAAAGAGACCTTAAACAAGGTTATTGTATATTGGCATGCCCAGAGTTGCGAGGCACAATTTCAGCCTAAGTGCATATATATTTTTAGTCCTGTTATTCAGCCATATTTTATGCTGAGGAGACAGCACATTTCTAATAAGCTGCATATATGCCTCACAATACCACAGCTAAGCAGTTGGGAGTACAATAGTCAGTTAATATTGCAGTGGTCAATGAGCCAATGCTACTCTCATTAGTCTGGAGGTAATAGTGTAATATACTCACCAAGTCTGTCCATTCTTGGGTACATGGTTTTATTTATCATAAAAAAATATAGTGTTTACTCACCACAAACAACTCTTTACCCTCCATGGTATCTGCTGCAACTTTATATGTGGCCCTTTAATGTTTATTTATCATTTAAAACAAATGTATTCATCATTGATGATGACGTGTTTAACCTGCAACCTGAATAATAATGATGAAGTAATCAAAAATCATTGGATCATTAAAGCTGCATCAATTGCTTTTTTGCTTTGTTTGTTTGTCTGTTTACTAGGGAGCAATGCAAAAAAGCTTTTATCAAATATTTGCATCGCCTGTCTGCCGTTTGGTGCTGGGCAGGTACTGTACAGTGGGTTTAGAGGAGCTAGTTGACTTAGACAGGCTGTTCTCATTCACTGTTCATACTTATACCTACGAAAAGTAATGCACTGTAATTCGTATACAACCCACGTAATTGTGAGCCAGGACGTGCGGGTGACAAAGTATAAAGAACGACAGTCCGCCTAGGGAAGAGGTCGGGCTGGATGGATGGGTCAAACAGTCGCTGGACTTTCACCCAGTACACCAGCACGGCCTCACCAAATGGCGTATGAATGTCACAGAAATTTGTAAGACTTCTTATGGTGGGCGGGAGGGGAGGTGAACGGGTCAAACAAACACAGGACTTTCAACCAGGAGACCAGTCGTTCATGTCCCAAAGTGTTGAGTTATTTTGAGTTACGTTAGTGACGTGTTTTCCAATTTATATTACATTGTTTACGTATGTATTTTACTTAATTTACAGTACATACTTATTTTAAGCTCAACCATGACTAAACCTGACTAAATAGTTTTGTTGCCAAACCCAACTGCGGCCGTTACCATAGTTTTGTTGCCTTAACATAACCACGACGTGTGTCTAGTCTATGACCGCTGTTTGTGTCCCGTATCAACGTTGACTTATTTTACCTTACTTTTGTTGAGTATACGTTGACTTAGAACAGCTGGTGCTGGTGCACCTGGAAACGGGCTAAAATCCTCTGTAGCGTGAGTAGAGTCAGATTATAAACCTCTGTGTTCATCACAATGTGACCCCTTTCACATAATCATGTGGTCCATTGTTTTTATTTATTTAACCTTTCTTTAACCAGGAAATCCCTTGAGATTATAATCTCTTTTTCAAGGGAGACTTGACCTAGATAGCACCCCATTACAGTGTTGGAAAAATTATAAAATATGTCACAAACCGAAATGTTCAATTAAAAATATTACATGTTACAGACAAGGGACAACAGATACTTAATACAAAATCCAATTTATAAATAGCAATTGTACAGTAATGTTAATGTAAACATATTGATTAGTGCAGTTGAAATATTCTAACAGGTGTGATACAACATGTATAGTTCAACAGATGTTACCTTATTTGCGAGACAATGTGAATTACACCATAGATAATTCCTAATCACTGGTGTCATAGGTCAGGACATCCTTAGTCCAGAATGCTTCTGTGAGGCTGTTGATTTGATATCTTTATATCCCCTCAATACAGTGTACAACAGCAATGAAATGTGTAAACAAAGCAGAAAAACAACAGCAACGCATGCTATAAAATCCCAAAAACAATATTCATTGACACCATTTTGGCACAAACAAATCTTCATACTTTGTTTTATTAAAACCACGGTGTTGACACTGAAATATGGCCTTTTCTTTTAATATTTTCACCTTATACCATAAACATCCTAGTTTTGAGAATATTACCCACTAACACAAGCTAAGAGGTAAGCTTTTTGAAAATTTTGACCTTTGTGCACACAGACAAACACTCTGGCAGCCGTCAGCTACAGTAGCAATAAAAAAAATCTTTTATTTGTTTATGTTCTTTAAAATGTCATTCCTTTCCTCTCAAACCTATTAACTGGAGTTACAATGGAACCGAATTCTTATCTATAAAGCCTATCATGAATGCATCAAAGCCCCTGCATTCACTGAATAACAATGAGAGTTTATACTGGGAGAAAATATTTCATCCAGATCTATGGGGACAGATAAACAAGTGAATATTATACAGACAATAATGCCCCGAAGGATGATTAGTTGTAGCATATAACACACAGAAAAAGCCTTGTGGGCTGTAGGAAACCTCAAGGCTTGTTTGAAGCACTGCTGTTTACATGTTGTGGTGAAGCAAATCAATCATGCCTAAAGCCACGCTCACAAATGAGAATACTATTTGCCGTTGAATGTTTTGTGATTGTAGCTGTCAAGAGAAAATGTGGCAAATCAAGAGTAAAAATGTTATGTTCAAGGGCAAAAAACAGGAGGCTGTCGTGTTTGTCAAACATGTATATGTCTTAATTTGATACTAAAAGAATGATGTGATGTACACAGCACCCATGAACAAATCCCTATAATTTCCTCACTCATCTTATCACACTGGAGTGATTATCATTTTATTAAAGTCAATCTATTATACTCTAATGAACTGCTTCCTCCATTAAGCTTCTGGCCAAATTGGTCCAGATAAACACAGCTTGAGGCACAATTATTTCATTTTGGGTTTATGTGTTATCCCTCGTGGGCCAAGTGGGCGACTTGTCCATTAGCCTTTATTGCACATGAAATAATTAAAAGTTCATTACAAGCATACTAAATATAGAAAATATTAAACACACATTCACAAACCATTACATGATGCAAATCGTTGCTTATATTGTCATGCTAAATCAATGAGAAAAAAATCAGCCAAGCTTTATTTGGCTTCAAAAAAAGTTTTCACATACTTCTTGAAACTACCTTTGAATAAGCTCGCCTGCTAACCCAGATGTTAGAGTCAGTTTACACCTTGGGGTGTTTGGTATGTTTACTGAAATTCACTTATTCACTTACTGAAGGTTGTTATAGAGAATGTTTTTTCCTCTCCATGAAAATAATGGAACAAGACAAATCTTTTGTATCCTTGTATCCAAACTTTGTATCCTTCACTGACAACCATCAAAGAGTCCTGAGGCGCTCCACACTGTTGGTGTCTTACCCTGGTTGTTTTGTTTTTCACTACCTGCAGTCTCGGTGTCCTGCTGCCTTTGATTTCTAATTTCTTGTCTAATTGTCATAATTGCTGCAGTTGCACAACTGACCCTTCGCTAAGCCCCGCCCCCCGCTGATATTCTGTCAAGCCGTCAGAGCTACCATAGAGCCCACACTGTCACTAACTGCACTCCCTACATAAATATCTGTCTGATTTTTGGAAAAAACGAAAAAGCGATTCAGAGAGAAGCAGACAGAAGGGTCTACGATATGCGTTTGGAGGATACATCAGGATGTCAAAGTGATTCAGCAGTAAAAACAGGTTAAAAGGATAAAGATATAAGCTAAAGTCTACAGATCACAGTTTAAAAGTGAACCATCACATCACCTAGAGATAAAAGACAATGAAACTTAGGAACACCTGTAAAGCCGGGGAGGTCTTTATTCACTGTTACAATCATTAAAGCAAAAGCAGCATGTGTATACATTCAGTATACCTTCAGTAGCTCGTGTTGCATAGTGCTAAAACTATGATGTACTAACGTACTCTGCTAATGTTAGCTCCACAGGTTTTTACATCGAAACGTAACATTTTAGAAACTTCTATCTCCTTCCAACCTCTCCGGGTAACGAGACTAGCTTCAAATCAATAAAACCAGCCTGAAAATGAAGAAAATCTGAAACGATTGCATGTGAGTCTAGGGAGCACCGCAGTAGAGTCGCCGGAACCTGGTCATCAACATCCACAAAGGCATGAGCAACATGCTGTTAAGCTGACCATGTTTACGGACTTTCAAAAACTTCTTTCTAGCAGTACCTAGCCACGCAGATATTTTTGGTTTAATTTGTCAAAGTTTTGAGATATCTATCTCTGAGATTTTTGCCGTGTGGTCACCGATACCTACTTTTAAACGTACCTATCCGTGGTTTAATGATGTCCAGTAACATTAAGGCACAAAGTATGGTTTGCAATTCATGTACAGTATGCCTACTAAATATAGGGTGGCATCATCTGCAAAAACTGTGAATTTGTATATTAAAACATTGGTGTGTGTAATTAAGTAAATAACTTAAATCCATATTTACTCACAGTTTTCAGATATTATCCTTGAGCATGTGGTTTAATATAAACTGGCAGCGGAGCACAAAGTTTAAATTTTTAATTATGGTTCATTTGTTGGCCGATTTAAAGGCCAATACCCAAATCTCTATAACATGACTGAGCTGTCATTGTCTGACAGTTTGCAATCCATTTGGCTTGTACACATGGCTGATCCTGTAATGCCTCATTAACATGTTGACATTAACAGTGGCCTTCACCCAGAAAGTGTCTGACAATAACAGAGTGGCATTGTCATTCAGCTGTGCTAACTGGTAACTTTATATGGTAACTTTACAGCTTATGGGACAGTGCCATTAAGTCAGTGATGTGCAGATTTGTTACAAATTGCTGGTGTGACTATTGGCTTGATCATCAGAGTCTTCATTTTCTCGATTTTGATCCGTTTATCTCATTTGATTTGATCATTACTCAAATGTGTTGAATGACCTTTATAGCTTAGGTTGCTTGAGAACCGCAAATGTGGCAAAAGGTGAGATAATCGTGAAATTGAATCTAAAATCTGGATGAAGACTGTGTCACCTTTTTTCACTCAGCAATTTCAACAATTGTTGCAATGTACAACACATAAATCTTTTACACAGCAGGTTTTCATGACAGACATTTTTTGACCCATTGTTGCTATAAAATGAGCCCATGTAATAATGCTTGTTTGTGTTAATCAGTTCTAACTAAAGCAAACACACTGTATCATATTTCAGTTCACTTTTGGACAAGTGATGGAAATGTTGTCCATCTACTTCAGTTTATTGTGTGCTGTAATTAGGCATTCGGACTGTAGGCATTAGGGAATAACAGGAAAGCTGACAGAGAGAGAAGGAGGATGATGAGAGAGACAAGTGAAGAGTTAACATCAGAGAGGCTTTGGAGAAATCATAAGCAAGACTGTTTTTTTCATATTCCACATCTTTATATTTTTATATTTGATATAGTTTTATTTGATATTGTTTTCTTCATGTTTAGGCATTATTTTGTTACTTGTTGCCAAGCTATGTGTTTGTTAACCGAATCACTCACATCATTACGGGGCAGATATGAAGAGAATACAAATAAAGTTACATTTTAATGATGCAGGCTTCTCCAAACTGAGAGTAGCAATAAAATTCAGATCTTCAAATGGCCACTTTTGGATCGTTCAACACTCGAATCTGAGAAGGCATACTGGTAACAAGCCGAGAAGTCAAAGTCAAAAAAAGTGATAAATGGCTGTATGATAGCAGTGGTGTGCAAGCTTATCTCCACTAGCCAGCAAAGCCTTTAATTGCCTTGGTAGTTGCACAAACCCAGTGAAATATAGCCTGGGCTGCACATGGAGTGCGCAAACAAGTTTAAAGTGGTAGCCCACTCCTTCCAGAATCTATCCTTCAAGCATAAAACACTCAGCCTGAAGACTTGAAAGGTAGCTGTCATGATGGGGAAAAAGTATTGATAGAAACTTCTCAAACTGTTCCTGCAGCACAATCCACTTCTCCGCTGCCCATCCTTGGTGCTCAGTCTGATCCTGTTTTTGCCAAAATATACCTATTTTATACAACTCACAAGTGACCTTGAGAGCTCCTATGCGTGTGTGCACTGCCTTGTGAATAGAAGCATGATACTGCACTTTGTGTAAACGCTACTGAGCATGGCTGAGTAAATGTTTGATATTACCCACCATGTATTTAGTCACGATAAACCCTAACTACTGTGTCCCTGTAAATACCACCTCTGAAACCATCCCTAACACAATAAGCCTCTGGTGTAATATGGCCTAAATGTTCTTAAATTAAGGGACAAAGTGATGTTTATTTCTTTTCCTTTTTTCTTTTTTAGTTTGACATTTTGGGAAATGCGCTTATTCGCTTCCTTGCAGAGAGTTAGATGAGAGGAACGATACCGCTTTCATTTCTGAGAGTGGTATTGATCTACTCATCTAACTCTCTGCAAGAGAGGAAACAAGGCTGTCTTTTACAAAAAACATCAAAAAAATGCTGAGGAAAATTGAGTGGGACTTTGTTTTGGTGTATTGAATGTGTAATAAACTAAAGATTACCACCAGCGTGTTTTTTCTTACAATTTCAATTGGAAGGATTGCTTGAGTAGCATATTTCAGGAAGTCCTGTAAGTGGAAGACTCATGCTCGAGGTGAACAGCTGCGTGATATTACACAGCTTTCCGAGAGCAAAAGATCGGGATAAATGAAAGTGTTCTCAGAAATAAAATCACCAGGTTCCCTCTAGGCCACCACTATCCCTCCATCCCTCAATCCTGTACGCTCCTACCATCTCTAATAAAAGTATAATATCCTTAAATTGAACACATTTTACAGGGCATCCCTGCAAATACCAGTTCAAATTGAACAAAATTAGAAAGGGTAGTAGTGCCAGTTTGCGTGATGGGATTCTGTACACCAATAGAGGTGTAACAGCAGGCTTGAAATGGATAAATGAGTTGACACGGAGGGGTTGAAGTAAGTGACCTTGAGTTAATACACCTGCAGCAGCCAGAAGCAGACTTGACTGATCGGAGAGGTACTGTGGAAGAGAACAGGTCACCAATAACATACAGTTGTTTTGTTTCATCGTAAGCCAACAGATCCCTGTTTTCTTCACGTGTACATCGTGAACAACACATTACATAAGCCGTGATTAAACAACCAAAATGAACTGGTGTCATGACTAATATTTATGATATTCTATATGAGGCACCGTCAGTGACAGTTTTGACAACTCCTGCGCTCTGCTTCGCTGCAGATTAAACCATCTATGTCTGCATGTTATCAAACTGACAAGGAGCTGGAGATGTTCATACTGCAGGTGTTTAGAATAGCAAATGTAAAACCTTGATAGGTATAGTCACTGATGAATGCTATGTAAAGATCTGGAATAGAGAGCAGCAATATGTAAATCTATTTGCATTAAAACATCATGGATTGTTTCTTGGTTTAAAATGGACTAGATACACATGTTTGACAGAGCTGCCTGTTAAGATTCTGTTGGTTTATGACAAAGAGTAAGGATAGCTACTCTTATTATTGTGTCATTACGTTTATCTGGCTCAAAAGTCAACATCAAAAGTGTCTATTCTACCTTAAAACCAGTGCAATGAGGCAGAGTGTGTTAAGAGTGACAGATACATAATATCCTTGGGCACCCTGGCAGCTCCGTCTGTGGATATTAGGATGTGAATATGATTTGTTTAAATTCACAGTTCTCGTCTGTGTAAGGTTCTCCCTCTATCCAGAAGCCTGAAAGCTCCAGGCTTACTGTGTTCACTAATTTAATTGAAAATTTGTTTAGAAATATGCACCACTAAAGCACAATAAAAGGACATAATAGGGGCCTTAAGGTGGGTCCTGTTTCATTATTGTGTCTTAATCTCATTTGAAGACATTCATTATTTCACTGTGCTTATATGCTGCATATTCCTAAATGAATGTATTAAATCAAATTAGTATACAGCAAATCTGGGCCCAGGCAGTGTTCTAGCACAGCAAACCTGTATGTACTGCAGAGAAAGTGGAGGAAACGGGGGTCTTCCTGGCAGTTTAATGAAACCAGGAAGAAATAATAATAGTTAAACACAAAATTTAGCAAAGTTGCATAACTGCTAAATCCACTTGCATAGTTGCCCGTGATTACTTTGTCTTCCAAATTTACAACTTGGCTGTCATGGTCTTATTTATATGCTGTGGCAACACATTCTCACTCCCAACTCGTCAAATATGGCAGCTTGGTCAGTGGCCATACGCGTCAAACTATGACGCTGTATGTACCCCTCTAGCATCAGTTTCGCACGTGTCAATTTCTGGTCGTTACATACACTGTATTTTCAAAATAAACTTCCCTTTTCACAGAAAACAATATGGTTAGGTTTATGCCTAGTTCACACTTCACAACTTTAGCCCTAATTTCCCGCTCCCGGACAGTTTTTGGAGCTCCCCGACAAAAGCCCCAGATCAGTGACAAGTTTTTCGTGACAAAACATAGTTTGGAGACGTCATTGTGGATTCCTGTTGGGGTGTGACCCCCTGTCGCTGGTCAGTCATGTAGTATGAGAACCACAACGACTTAAAGACTACCGATTACAAGACAGCAAGTTTTATAGTGTGAACAGTACTGATGTCTGACACTTTGAAAGTTGTGTAGTGTGAATTTAGCTTTAGGCAACACAATACTTGGTTAGTTTAAGGAAAAGGTTGTGGGCTGGGTTAAAATATGTATGTTATGTAGTTAAGTAGGCTACGTTTTGTACGTGATGTACGTTAAATTAAGTATGTTACTTAAGTAAGTTACTTAACTTACGTACGTAAGTTAAAATTAGTCAAAGTTGACTCACACGGGACACCGACACCCAGCCTGTTCGCCTGAAAAAGCATATAAGTACCACAATAATGCGCAAGGCTTTTAGCGTGCAATAACAATGCCTTTCTTGATTTCCGTGTGTCATTTGTACGTCATGTAGTCTGCTGACTGCAGTGTAAACGCATCCGCAAAGAAATGTTACTGTTGGAGTCAGTGACGTAGTATAAAAAGCGAAAAAGAGCACTTATTATGGATGGGTGGCGAGTTGGATGGACTCAACAAACACCAGACTTTCAACCAGGAGACCCGTGTTCGAGACCGGTGATTTGTAAGTTACGTTAGTGTCAATTGTCACATGTTTGTGGCGTGTTTTCTGTAGTTATGTTACGTTGTTTCCGTACGTATTTAACTTAGTTTACATACTTATTTTAAGCCCAACCACGATGTTTTTCCATAACCTAACTAAGTGGTTTTGTAGCCTGAACCTAACTGCGGACCGTTACCATAATTTTGTTGTGTGGCATACAAATGACAAATGGCAAAAATGCGTACTCATGACACGAGGAATGTCTGTGTAATGTGCTATTTATACGTCCCTGTCTTCCTGTGAGACCGGATGGCAACACCAGTCTCCTAACTTGGGATTGAGAATGGGCTGGCTGTGGCCTACTCCAATTCAACAATTGTGAAACCAGTTTTAGAATCCACGTTCACCCAGGATTTATTTCATAAGCGTTAAGGTGACTTTTGTTAGAGAACACCTCTAAGCCAAATATGTAATTACCCAATACTGCAGAGCAAAACTTTCTATCAATTACAACAAAGATGGGGATGAAATGAAGGTCAGAAATTATTGTGTGTGTGAAAGGCTGCTTTTATGATGCCTTTAAGATAGACATATTAGAAGATGATATCTAATTTTTTTAAGCTGGGGGCATCATCTTAATGATTTACAGTCCTACAGTAAAGGACTTACTTTGAAATATATGTAAATGTGTAGTTTTACCTGGGTCTAATGAATGTCAGCAGTACCATACAGGGGGAATAGAGGGCATTTATATTCCATATGGATGATGTGAAATAGAAGAAAAATCAATAGGCTCTGACTGTATCCCATGGGGGGGGGAGAGTAAACTTAATTTATTTTATCACATATCAGCTAGCGAATCATTTCTGCAAAGTTGAAAAAGTGTTTCAGGGATAAAGTGAGTGATGTGATTAATGAGAAAGAACTGGAAATCATGAAGCAGTCTGAATGCAAATGGATGCTCTTCCAGCCAATCAATGCTCATTTTCTTCACTAGATGGATGGAATGTGCAGCACTGCAAAAAATGATTTTTATCTCATGGTAAACCAGAGAAAGAGTACAGTAGCTTTATCTGAGAAACACAAACTTTTATGCGGTGTTCAGATATGAGAAAAGAAGACTCATCTGAATCCATGTAAGTCACAAGTCTTGTCAGGTGTCAAGTCAAGTGACAAACAAGTTCTAATCCTCGTGAAGCAAAGCAAAGCATGTCAAATCAGGTCAAATCCCGTTTAATGTGTCTCCTGACTCTGCTACAAAGAAAAAAATAATTGGTCGCCTCGCACACATGCTGCCAACAATACCAGCACCATGTTCATTTTTTTAGTAAAGAATATGCTCTTGATCACGTTACCTCACTGAGCAATTAATTGGCATGGGGCACCCCACCAACAAAATATAGGTTAACCTGCACCCACAAGCTGTGCAAACCATAGCTGCTAGTTATACATCTTTGGAATACATTTTCCAATATTAAAGGTCCCATATTATGCTCATTTTCAGGTTCATACTTGAATTTTGGACTTTGAACTTTATGTTCCTCATACTGTCTGCCTGAATATGCCTATATTTTCCCTCTGTCTGAAACGCTCCGTTTTATGGCATTTCAATAGAATTGCACTAAAATTGAGTTGCTAGACAACAGCTTGGGTTCATTATTACTTCCTTTTAGCTAATACTATTTACATGTTGCCTGCATATGGGGTTGTGTTTACCGTGTTGACAAGAAGAGTCCGTATGAACGCCCCCCTCTTGTGGTGTTCACGACCTCGTAAGTGGAAAGTTTCTGAAAGCTCAGAGTTCACGAGTTGTGACGTGTTTGTTGACGTTGTCAGAAATGGCAGAGGCCACGGAAGTTCATTTTTCTGTGCATAATAAGTGAAT
The DNA here is from genome assembly GCA_916700995.1 of Hozukius guyotensis. Classification (NCBI taxonomy): domain Eukaryota; kingdom Metazoa; phylum Chordata; class Actinopteri; order Perciformes; family Sebastidae; genus Hozukius; species Hozukius guyotensis. The sequence goes on along the minus strand of CAKALU010035720.1, from coordinate 55,016 downwards.
ATATTGTAATTTTAGTTGTATATTGTTTTTGTTCGTAATTTTATAATAGGTCTGAGGAAAATGTTGATATTCCCAACAGCCTCATCTTTTTCCTCTGGCGTTATGCCTTTGCATTTCCTGCATTATGTTACCCACTTGCTAGCTTGCTAAATTGTTAGCCTCTGTGGCTTCTAGATGCCAACAGTAACGTTAATATTGCCTTTGCTTAGTAACCGTGTTCTCACGACTTAACCACTTGAACGCCAAGCACATTGCGTTCACGACTTCCCATGTTATAAACACAAGCTCACGAGTTCCATTTGAAGGCACCAACATACACTGCAACCGGAAATTAACTGTGACACATTTAGAATGTTTCCGTATAAAACTGTGAAATGTTGTACAGTTGTGACCTCACAAATGTACAGAAATCCTGACAGCTTGTTTCAAAGGCACAGTTTCTGAACACGGGCTGTGTGTATTTCCCTGTGGATTGAGCGTTTCAATACTTTCATGGTATTTATACAGCACTTAAACCTGCTTTATAATAAATAAATAAATAAAAAAAGACATGAAAATCTCACTATGCGACCTTTAAGTACTGTATTATTTCCAACATATTGTTTTATTCATTGCAGTGCATTAACTTTTAGTTATTTACCTCAAGACGGTGCGGGCAAAGCAGTTATCTATTCACCAAACTTCCTTTTAGAGGGATGTTTATCAAATTATTATATGCTGTAATTTCAAGGTTCATGTACACAAGAGTAAATAGAACTGCCACTTTCCTTTGAGTATTTCCTTCACAGCACCACGATATGATATGTGACTAAGAACCTTATAAGTTCAAGTTGTGTCAAGAAGTGGGAGAAAGATTGGGAGAGATATGTGTTCATACCACTGAAGAATTGCAGGAAGAAACGTCAGTAGTTCCATATTGAAACAGCGCAGTAAAAATTGAGGTTATTGGACTTGAAGTGATGGATGGGCACGAACATTTCCTCTCATCTGTGATGCTCTGAGTGACCTGACATTTTCTACTGTGAGTGAAGTTTTATATTTAACCATGGCACAAACCTTGCCCTTGATAAAAGTTCTGGTTGTGTAACATTAAGTGAAGTTTTTGGTTTTTGTCAAAGACACAACAACAATTCCATATGTGCCTTCAAATAGTAGGCAGTTAGAAACATTTTTCAAGTTTTTGGCCGAAAGACTTAAGGGGCATTCATGTGAATTTTACCAGTTGGGAACTCATGTTTCCAATTATTCCGACAACACATGAATGCAGCACAACTGCCCTATCTCACAATGTTAATGAAAGTGAAACAGCATTGCCACATGTCTCAACAAATTGAGCTGTGATAAGGGATATTTGATACACCACACAGTTGTACCGGCAGGGCAGTGGCGTAGGCAGAAATCACAGTGGTTTGCATGAGGAGCGCAGTCAGACCCCGTGGATCCAAGTGAGTACGTATGTACAAACAAACAAACAAACCGAACCGAAAACATAACCTCCTTGGCGGAGGTAACTAACTGTATCTTGACGTAATGTTAACAGATGTATTTTCTCGTTGGAAATGTGATCGTACGGAGTACCTGACTGTACTCAGGTGTGTGAGACAAAGTGTCATCAAGCAGGGAATGTGTGAAGAGCAACCCACTGGAAAATAACTAACATAATAAAGAAATATATATTTTGAAGATTTGGATATTTAATTGTTAAAGGCCTTGTAAAGGAAATTCAGAGATTTGTTTCTAAAAACATTATAAATGTTGGAAAATTATTACTGAAAACATATGCAAAGGCTGTGAACATTGTAGTACTGGATTGTGGAGTTAGACTGTTAAACTATTTTTCGCCAGTTTTGTGTTCAGGATTTTTTAGGCGGGGCTGAAATCATGGCTCGATGACACACTGGAGTCATCCTTAACATAACTTCACCCGTCTTCAGAAACCTGAACCTTTTTAAAAGGCAAAACAGAAACCCAGACAATTATCAAAGGTTATCTTGGCAGTCGGTAGAGCATGAGACCCATACATCCTGGGTCATGAGTTTGAGCCCCACTTTGGGTGTTGATATTTTCATGATTGTATTGTATTGTATTTTTATGATTGTAATCCATCCCATGTCCTATGTATATTTATTCTTTTTCTGTAAACTTGTAAAAAATCAATGGTCTTTAAAAAAAAAAAGAAAATGACAAAGTGTCAGAGTATGGAGTACCAGGGCCACGAAGGTCTTTGGGACTACCAGGACCACAAAAGCAAGCACTTTGTCCACGCCCCGGCGGCGAGGTCCGGGCGGGGGGGCACCGTAAAGCTTGCGGCAAGCTTTTCCAAGCCGACCGACCGCCTCGTAGGAAAAGTGCCCGAAGGGGGCCAGCCAGCACCGGGGAGAGAGAATCCTGACAGGCTGGAACTTTTTCCGCTTGTGGGTGTGGTTTCAGCCATGGATGTATGAAGAGAGGTTTCAGGTTTGAGCGCCTTCAGCAACACACCCCCAGCGTCTCAGAGCAGAGAACACTGCTTATTTTTCCATGCTTTTGAAAGCTAATTTTTTATACTTGGCGATTTTTTTAATCATTCAAATTTGGCTGGGTGGTTAGTAACACATTTTTCTGTGACAAATCCAGAATGCATATTTACTTTTGCTTTACACGGACTTTAATGTTAACTAGAATGACTTGATACCCAAATACTCCACACATTCCCTGATCCAGCCAAGAAATACATATACAAGCTAATGTGACTTATCCAATACAATGATAGATCTGTGTTGATGAGCGAAAGAAAGCACATCTCTATTCAGGGCTGAGAAGCTTATAATAGCCTACGAGGTTGGCCAAAGTTTCCTTTGTGAAATGAGCAGCACGAATACTAAAGTCCTTCTGGTGATGCTTAGCCTTTCTTGTTTCAATTAATAAATATGAAGTTATAATCACAGAAAGTACTTTTCACATTGAAATCTGAACATATCCATTTAATTTACACATTAATCAGAAGGTTATAACTTTTATAACTTTTCGAAATTCCATTCAAACCATTATGTTGACACAACCTTGCTCAGGATAAATATACTGTACACATATACTGTATATATACGCTCAAAAGTATTAAATTGTTTCAAAGACGGTATTAAATATACGAGCTCCACGTAGAAAGCATTAATAAAGCTATTTCCATTAAACTATAGTAGATTTCTTCTGTTTTCATTAAAGAATGCTTCACCTCGCTGAGAGCTGTGATTAGAATGTAAATGTCAACCTGTTGATGAAAATTTGCTTTGTTTATTAAGCCTAATTAGAAAAGTATTTCTCTCTAATTAATCTTTGCTTTTTTTACACACACGCATGCACACACGCACACGCACACGCACACGCACACACACACACACACACACACACATTCACATACAGTATACTGTGAATGAAAATAAAACTTCATGGATGACTATGGTGACCTCCATTTGTTAGGAGGATTGCTGCAGGTAGCACAGCACAAATTCACAAAGGAACTGAATAGCTCTGTGCTCTACTGCAGCACTGCTTCTGGTAATTTTTATTAAATTAAGTTAATTAATCACTATAATATTCCTGTTCCCTATTGGGGAATTATTTCAAGAGGTGCATGCATTTTGAGAGAAATTAATAGAAAATCAGCCTGGTGAATGCCAGAATTAGGATGCTGCCATGACATTTTGTACAGACATTCAGTGTTCCCAGAAGATGAATCTTAATGACTGTTGATCCCCAAAGTCTGATCTAAGATCTGCAAAAACTTGCAGAATCGCTGCCCAAAGAACTATCCTAACCTTAACTATTCAAGTTCAATGACTAACCTTAACTATTTGAGATCAATGACCAACGATAATTATTCAAGATCAATGCCTAATCTTAACCATCTCACGAGAGTTCCCCCAACTCGCGGGTTCCCTTCTAGACACGACCTAAACTAAGATGGTAATCAGAATATTAGCGTTGTAATTGTGAGAACGATAGCATGCTGATAATAGCAATTAACTTAAAGCACCCCTGTGCTCAACCCTATCTCCTACAAAATTATGTTCCCACGGTCGCAGTTTGAAACAGTTTGAAACCGTTTGAAACCGTTTGAAACACGTGGTTAATGTTGTAAATTGAAACAAAACAAAACAAATCTACTTGGTTAGGTTTACGCAACAAAACTACTTGGTTAGGTTTAATAAAAAAAATCATGGTTTGACTTAAAATTACTACGTTTGTTACGTTATTGACTTTTAGTTTCACACAGACACAAACAGCGGACTCCTGGGTGAAAGTCCTGTGTTTAATTGACCCATCCATCACCTTGACCTCCTCACAACGCAGACTTCCTTAGACTATCATCACAAACGTATTTGTGATACGTCAAAAACAAACGTAATCCATGACACAATACGTTTCCCTCAAAACGTAATTCACAATGCAGTTTCGTTGTATGGGAACATAATTTTTAGGTTACAGAGATGCTGTGCTTAACTACAACCGTACAAACCATGGCGGTGGACTTTTAGTTATTGAATTAAGCAAATTTAATAAATCACTATCATACTTTTCTTCCCTACAGGGAATTAATTCAAGGTGCATGTGTATTTTGAGATAAAAAGAAAAGAAAAAAATGCCAGAATAAGGCAGTTAATAACCAAAGGGAAGGCAATGAAATCTTTAGAGTTACTGGGTTTTCTGCTATGACATTGACCAATTGGCACCAGAAGGTTCCAGAGACAGTCTGTCTGAATGGTCTGCATCTCACTGGAGCCAAACTCACCACTGGTAACTACTGGTTTGACAGGTTTCCCAGAATCAGCCAAAAAACGTTTCTTTTCCTCAGCATCTGCGGCTGCCCCCTTCTCTGCTGCGGAAGAATTTGTCACGGGTGATTACCTTAGTGACAGTGTTATCAGGCATTACTCCACCCAGAAGCCTCTTCTGATCCAAATATTCAAAATCCATTTCTCACACACAGATCGCACGCTGGCACATCTCGAGCACACTGAGTGATTTCTTCTGCCCGAGAGAGGCTCTGTGCAGGAGGGAGGAGTGAGAGTGAAGGGCTTTATGTGGGCTTAGCTCCTCGGGGACAGAGTCCTGCTAATCATCCGTGATCACAGACAGAATGTCAACATGCAACAGCAGCAAAACTTATATTTCCCCAAAAAGCCTCCCTCAGTCATTTGTGTCTTCCTGTTGTCTATTGCTGCTCCTTGTTACATTTTCCATTCACTGCACACTTATTGTTAACATTTTTACACCCACACACACATTGTCATTTGTGGTTTTGTGTTTTTTGGACAGAAATGGAAATGGAAAACAATTTGTTCTCGGATGACAGGAGGCCTAAAACAGCAGAAGATTCTTTCAGTTTTTTGTGAAAAATAAACGTCCTGTAGCTTTTCTACAATATGAATATAGTCTAATCTGTCATCCTTGCTATGATAGCCTAGAGTATAGGCTATGTATATTGGATCATTTGACATAATACAATTTAAAGGTCCAGTGTGTAGGATTTAGGGGGGTATATTGGCAGAAATGGTAGAGTATTCATAACTAATCAAACACTGGCTCTAGAGAGGGCCATTCACGTTTTTATGTTGCATGAAGGCCACCGTAGTTTTCCAACACGCTTGGAAAGGGATGGGTGAGCGGAGGGGTATTCAGTTGGTTGCAATCTGCAACCACACCACTAGACGCCACTAAATCCTACACACTGCTCCTTTCAGGGAACATTACGATATTTTTGGAAATGTGCTTATTTGCTTTCTTGCTGAAAGTTAGATGAGAAGATTAATACCACTGTCCATTAAACATGAAGCTAACAAGCTGCAGACTGTAGCTTTATACAATGTATCCTTATACATCGGTTAGTATGATATCTTACGAAAATGAATCACGCTTGTGTTAATTTCCACTCCAGTCTTTTCAAAATAAACTTCTGTCTTTACAGGAAACAACTTGGTTAGGTTTAGGCAACAAAACTCCTTAGTTAGGTTTAGGAAAATATTATGTTTGGGTTAAAATAACACCGGAAGTGGCGTAACTTAAGTATGGAAGTAACGTGACATTGACTTCTGGTTTCACATGGGGTACCAGTCTCCTAGACAAAAGTCCAGTGTTTTTTAACCCACCCATCCATACTGACCTCCTGTCGTTCTTTATACTTCCTGGTTCACAATTATGTGCATTACATACAAGTTGATTTCGTGGGATATATACGAATTGCTGTGCACTACTTTTCGTAGGTAGAGCTACGAACGGTGTATGAGAACAGCCTGCTTTATATTTAATAGACAGATATGAAAGTGGTATCAATCTTCTCATATAACTGGCAGCAAGAGAGTAATTAAGCTAATTTCCTGACATCATTAAAAAAAAAAAATATCATGAATTATAAAAGGCATTTGTATCAATCAGTGCATCTACTTAAAGAGAGAGTTTTAAGCGTAGTCCTTATTTATTTTCTTACTTCATACACCTGGAGCAATTTCAGTCTGTGTTAATTGACAACATGTGCAGAGTGAACATTTAAAAGGTAATTGGGTTAATGTCTTTCAGTCTGAGGGAGCCTGTTTCCACAGCTTTGATCTGCCAAAGCTCTGTGGAGCTTTCAAAGCCCTGTGGTCTGACGGTGTAAAGGATGGAGAATGTACCAGGTGGAAATGTGTTAATTATGAACTCCTGGAGCCACGGGAGGCTGATCTCTCTCCGTGACCTCTTTATCGCACCAGCTGTTGGTCCTTTGCAGCCCTTTTTCAGGGGTCAGAATGCCATGGGCTGTTTGAGAAGTGTGTTTGACAGGTAATACAGATTTTTGACAGCTTTGTCGGATGTAACAATTATCCAGTATCAGATTTTTTTTCCAACCCATGTCATTTTGACAGGCTTGAATGTCTGAATGGCAACCACAATACTTCTAAATGTGGCACACTGCTAAGAGGGTCTTTACACCTGCAAATGTATTTAAGGATAATGCTTCTTTGGCGGACATCTCTTTCATGTCTACTCTATATGTGTCTCTGTCTTCTAAAAGTCATGTAATATGAACTGAAACAAGGTGATCTATTGTCTGTCCTTAGCAGCTAAAAGCTGCCACCTTCCAGGGCTGTTTTAAAGTCACCTCTCTTCGTTGTTTTGCTGAATAAGCACCTCCAGAGGTAGTGAGTGAATAACACCTCTGAATTAAACCTAATTAACCCTTTTCCCTGAACTCACGTCGGCGGAGCATTGTGTGCTGGCTTTCTTGTTCCATTTGCCCTACAAACTTCCATCGTACAGATTAGATTTCCCTTGTAATGGAGTGAGGACAGCCTTGGCAGATCAAGCTACCTTCCATACAGGCCGTTCTCATCCCAACTCGCCACATAGCCTACTGACGCTTTGTCACACCCCTTGGCGTCAGTTTAGGTTTAGGCAACAAGACCACTTCTGTTTAAAAAGATTGTGATTTGGCTTAAAATTACTACATTTTGAAAGTGGAAATTAAACTTCACATTGTGAACCCAAAGACAAACAACACATTGTTGGTATCTCATGGGACACGTAGAGCTGTTCGGAAAGTGAAACTTAACGTCAACACAAAGACAAACAACATGTTGTTGGTTTCACAGGGGACACAAACAGCAGTCTTCCGGATGAAAGTCCTGCATTTGTTTGACCCATCCACCACCCCTACCTCCCGCCCTGCGTGTTTTTTTTCTGTCTTTATACCACATCACACACTCCCTGCAACACATTCTCACTCAGCTCATCAAATACCGCCGCTTGGTCAGTGCCCCTCAGCATTGGAGACCGATGCACTGACGCATGCATTACTTTTGAACGGACCGGGGACGGCATGTCTATAAACGCTCCTTCCAGGCATAGTGTCCTTTCAAAATAAACTTCTGTTTTCACGGGAAATTAGGTTTAGGCAACACAACCACTTAGGTAGGTTTGGTAAACGGTGGTGGTTGACGTTAACTTCACGTGACTAACGACTCACAGAACTGACGATACCAACGAGTCACATGACCAGGGTCTGAAATTAGCAAAAAAATATGATCGGGGAGGATGAAAATTAATTTTGGGACGAAAGAAAAATACCTGTTACATTAGAATGAACGGTGATGAAAATGACTGCATATTTTGTGTAGCGCACCGTTATTATTAAACCTCTGTGACAACATAAACACACACACGCATACACACTGTATGTGCCTGATCCGTTCCGCACGTACACATATAACACATATAACATATACCGCCGGCCTCTGATCTCAGGACAGCTGCAGCGTCAACGGGGAATTATTCCCAAGTCAATGAGGTAAACTTTCTAGTATTAACGTTACCACTTAGCTAACTTTAGACTTTTTGATGTGAACAATAACGTTACAGTTAACGCTCGCTAACGAGCCGGCAGCCGACGTGAGCTGATGATAACGTTACGTTAACGAGGAGTCAAAACTCTGCAACAGCTCAAATCATGTTGCTAATGTTAACCACTTATTTACTTGCTTCTGTCTTCGTCCCCTTTGGGTAATAAGGCTGCAATGAATTAATTTTGCCCGTGGCAAGATGCTGCTCCTCTCCTCATGACAGGAGCATCTTGTCCAGCAGCTCCTCCAACTTTAGGACGCGCAGCTAGCAGGGCCGGTACTTACTTTTTGGGTTCCCTATGCAAAACCTGTTTTCGACCAAATGCTATTTTTTTCACAGCAATATAAAATAGATAATAGAAAGGGAATTATGACCTGATTATAAATATTATATTTAAATAATTTTAATCTTTGGAATAGTGTGTTTTTATGCAAATAACCACTACAGATGGCATTAACAAAGTACAGTACAGTACTGTGTAGGCTATAATACCCTCCAACCCCCCAAAAACAGGGTTCCCCCGGAAGCTACGGTCTAATTTGAACACTGTGATTTTCCATGTATATGTTTTTCATGTAAAATATATCGAATGACATCAGATCAAAAATGTTATTCCTTCATTTAGCCAATAGATTTCAAAAGTGGCAGATACAATTTCCGAGTGGCTTACCTGCGACAGTGGAAGGCAGTGAAAAAAGTTAATTTCAGACCCTGCACGTGACTAACGACTGATGTGGTAAAATAAGTCAACATACTTTTAGTTTCCCACATGACACAGGTGTCCTGATTGAAAGCCTTGTGTTTATTTGACCCATCCACCACCCTGAGTGGACCCTCACGCTATTAATACCACGTCACTTGCTCCAACCGTCAAATAACGCTCCGGGTGGGTTTACATTGGAGTTTTGGGGCGTTTACTATTGCCGAGGATGGGTTTACATTCCTACATTGTGCATCAGATGCCAAGCATCGGTATTTAACGCCCTGGGAATGAGAACAGGCTGTGATAATGGTGGAGGCTGGAGTTCATCTTACATGATCTGAAACTTTTCAAAACTATCTTTAATATGGTCATGAGGCCCTGAGCATGACCAGATTTCCAGGGATACAAAAGCTGGTTTAAAGGGCATTTGAGCAAAATATGAAGCAATGAACTCCGAAAAGGTCGTCCTACATCATCCAAAAGTAATTTAATATTTATAAAAACTAACTTATCCTCCTGACAATCAGTCAGTCAAGAACTGTGCATGCACAGTGACCTTTTCAGGAAGCTTACAGTGAAGTGTTCCTCACTAACCTGCTTCAGACAAAAGCCCTGCAACTGTAGAGACGCCGACAGTAGCAGTGGAATACAACATCAAACTGTGTAATAAATGCATATTAATGTTAAATTATCACATGCTTCCCTTTTGGAAGTAGTTCCAACACGCCAAGTCAAATTTGCAGACTGCAAATTGGCATCATTATCCACATAATGACTTTTGAGTTCATGCAAGCTTTCATGAAAAATATGGGTCCGTGCAGTTTGCTGAATGCTGTAGTCGTCTGTCTCCATCTGCTATTTTCCCTGGCAAGAGAAGTGCACTGTCTCACTCTTAAGAGACAGAAACTCTCCAGGACAATTACAGGTTGTTCACATTATCATGTCAGTGACTCTGAATCATCCCTCTCGGTTTTCCTCTGTTTCGTTTTGTTCAGATTTTTGCGGCATGTACAGAACAGTAAATCCCTTCATGTTCAAAACCTGCTGAATTTGGATGTATGTTGTCTGTTGGTTTCAGTGGTTTGGATGCTTATCCAGATTCACTTGATGTGAATATCATGTATGTCAGGATGCACAATGGCATTGTGGTAAGGATGACAAAGTTTACATTTTGTTGCATCATTGGAAAACCTCACACAGTTTTAAAACAATTGTATGTTTTTGCACACACCAAGACCCGTTCCACAAACAAGGCAGAGTTATATCTATATACTGTATATCTCTACTCTTTTAGGCTAGTATAATAAATAGACTATAATAAATCTAATTAAACAAATAACATTTCACACTCACTCACATGAACACAAACACCGGCTCTCAGATGCACACACACACACATATACACACACACACGCACACATACACGTCTTACATATGCATCGCCTCTCATGCAGAGTTAAAGACAGGAGCAGCACCAAGTTTGCTCTGAGGTCAACTCTATTTAGAGAGCAGACAGCCAGACTCCTGGAGCCGGCAAAGAAAAAGACAGACTGAAATACAGGAGAGACCAGAGAGGGAGGCCTGGTAACCTGAAACCAAGCAATAGTGGAAGTCACTACGCACACAGGCATGCATGCTTTTAAGCCTACATGGATGTGTATGTGTGTACAACCCACTTTCTAAATTAGAATTTTCCAAATCCATCTGGGACAGGAATGTGGCAGAGATGCATTTCTGGCGACTGAACGGAAGGCAGCACAATGCCACTAGTTTTAACAGAATCTCATACCAAACCTGAAATGCATGAATCAACTAAAAAAGGTTATTGCTTTTACAGGGGAACTATTGCTAAATTATATTAGTTTAATAAAGGATTATTAAGAAGAATTTAGGACATTAAGAAACTCAGCAGCTTAACATTATTATAAGATGTCCGGGGAAATAGCGGTACTAGTCAGGTCCATTAAATGCTTGAAAAATGTCTTATGTTGTCAATGCTAAATGTTTCAGAACATTTATATAGCAGCAAACAACTATTTGGTAGTTAAAGATAAAGTAATATCATGTGATATGTACGGGATAATGTACAGCGAGCCGGTCATTGTTGTGAAAGAAATCGCCCTAGCTGTACATTATCCCACTTATTACACGGCTACTTACTTAAGAAATCAATATTTTGACACAAAAACGGTCCGCTAGAGTCTGACATCAGAACTGCGCCCATAGCAACAGTCTGTTATACATAGCAACAGTCTGCTATACATAGCAACAGTCTGCTATACATAGCAACGGTCTGCTATAAAGAAATAACAGACCGTAGAACGCTGTGATTGACCAATCAGAATCGAGTATTCAACATAGCCGTGTAATAAAAAGATATAATGTCGTCCTGACCGACGCCGTTATCCCGGAATCGATTGCACTGTTAGCACCGTTAGCTGATAGCCACCGGCTCAGCCATCGCCATGTTGAGAGCCATATAGATCATCATAGATTCATAGATTTGCTCTAAATTCTATTTAGATAACCTTTAACTGTTTAACTGGATAAGCAGGGAATAACATAACATGTACCAAATGACACAGCATCAAATTCCCTATTATTAAATATCATTTTAGTTCAACTTTATGACCACAAACATAGAGCATATAATTAAATCACAACAGTCTTGATGCCCTAGAATAAATAGGAATGTGACTTTTATATGGATTTAGACTTCAGGATTTGGCTATGATGCAGTTTCCTTAGCAGATAAATGTTGACTCTGTAATGTGGCTACAGGCATTTGAGGTCCTTCTTATGATGTTATCAGTTGTACTATACAATGTTACTGTTTTTATTTGATACATTACTGTAAGTGTATTATTTTCAAAGTTACTTTGTGGTGAAATGTGGAAATGAACTTGGACAAAAAAGTGTAGTAATCATCTCTGAGAAAGCCAATAACGTCAGCAGCAATGCAAATACACAGAGGAAAGAATATAAAAATAGCAGCAGTACAAATACACAAAGGAGCAAGCCGTATGAAAAGGTTGCAGGAGCTTCAATAATAATAGGAAAGTTAAGTGTGGGTAGCATAGGTACATGGTGTATGTGTGATTAATATGTGTCAGTGTGTGTGAGGACTGTCAGTGTGAGTAGGAAGAGGTCAGCAGATGGCAGATTTCAGTTGGATGACACACTAAGACAGAAACTATTCTTGAGCAGGGTGGTGAGGCCTCAAGGACACCTGTATCACTTACCAGATACTTAGGCTAAGTAGTTCATTTTTTAGCATGTTGCTGTCAGTGTTTGTTTTGTTCATTTTGTATTATGAACTGAAATGTACACTGGATTGACTTGAGCACAAATTTACAGCCTTGAGCCCTTCAACCAAAACAGAAAACAGTCTTTGAACTGGTGTGTTTGTTTTGTATGGAAACAAACAGGCTGACAAATCCCCGTGAAAAGGTACGTTGTATAGAACGTTAGGGTGTAATGGCAGCATTTGATCCAGGACATTAATCTAATATGGGCTAAAATATATACAGTGCCCTAAGCTTTACAGAAATAATTACAACCCATGAGCCATTGTTTGTTTTTACATTTTTCAAAATAAATGAAAATAAATATTGTTTTTCCCACTGTACCGAAAACAGACGATCACCCCTAAACCATGGTATGTAATTACACAGTATGCAGTTAGTAACTGTAAAAGTTACTGTAAGTTACTGTAAAACTGCATTTAAAACAGTTACATTTTCGTGCCAAAACATTAGACTGTATATAAGAAGTGGACGTAGTCACCGTGACGTCACCCATTGGTTTGTGGACTGCCATTTTGAAGCTTTGAGTCCGGCATTTTGGCCGTCGCCATGTTGGTCTTTTGCAACCAGAAGTGACACGAGAGGGTGGAGCTAAGTATAACAAATGCTGAATAAGATATTTTCAGGCGACCAAAAAGGTTATAATTAACTTTCATGATTGAAAACACACTGTGAAAGGGTTAAAGTTCTAAGACGAAAACACAGACAACTCCCAGACCGGACAACGCCGTGGTGGCGAACTGTCAATCACAAGGTAGCCACGCCCTAAAGCACACCCTGCTTTATGGTCCATTTGACTATAACTGGGATCATGATTTACTAAACATCATGCTGTATTGAAGAAGACTTGAAACTAGTGATTGAGACCATAAACCCATGTTTACAATGTTTACTGAGGTAATAAATCAAGTGAGAAATAGGCTCATTTTCTCATAGACTTCTATTTACAACCAGAGGAGTCGCCCCCTGCTGGCTATTAGAAAGAATGCAAGTTTAAAGCACTTCCACATTGGCTTCACTTCTCAGACCCCGGAATTGCCCACTGGTCAAAATCAATTCATTTCCATTGAATTGCTGTGAACATTCGCTTGCATGTGCAAAGTAAAGAAGTAAAAACACTTTTTTTTGCATTGAGTTCAACTTTGATGAACTTTGACATGCAATTCACGACATGGACCAATGACAGGGCGTCTTGACATTACTGACCTTTGAGGTAACGGAGAACCAAAGAGTCCAAAATGTAGGAAGCTAGTTTATTGGCTGTGATGCACCATCGTTTAATTTAACCTCCTCTGTTGGAGTATAACCTGCACCAAAAACGAGAAATGTTCTACTGACAGTTATGAGTCGATGGTACAAATACAAATTATGAAACTGTATGAATGGATACATTTCGCCGTGACACTTTGTGGTGTAACCGGGCCATTATTGTAGTATCTTGTGTCAAGAACAGGTCCATCCTACTATGCACTTGCAGGTTTGCTAGTCTCAGAAAAGATGTAATGTTTCATTTACATTGCTTACACTACAAATATATATTCTATATTGTCAGCAGCTAACAAACACAAGGTGATATATATTATCAAAGAAAAATGCTTATTAAATGTATTTGATTGACAGACCTGATGTTAATTCCTCACGAAAAAAATATTTTCACTTTTCACACATCACATTACTCATTTACACATTGTGAGGGTTTTCCATCACCTCCTCTTAGTACATATGTTCAGGAATATATGCAGAAGCGGAGGCAGTATGACTTATGTGTGCGGTGGTCTTTTGACGGTGTCTAGAAATTATTGCTGTAAAATTGTATTATTCTAAGACATCGTGTGAGAGGTATGAATTAAACTGTCAAGGAAGAGGAAAATTACCTATGAGGAAAGCAGGGGATGAAAAAGGAACGGTGCTGGCACGTCAATATGATAACAACCATGTCAAACGTATATAGCGGGCTGACATATTTCAGCAGACTGTGAAGTTTTCTGATTAGTTCCTTTAATACAGACTCATACTGTCGACGCTGAATGAGGCAGGGAGAGACACTATAAAATAAAATACATTTCCAAAAGAGATGTAGGAGGTGTGATTTGAGTTTGTTCTTCATGTGCTTTGAATTTCAATTTGGCTCTGATGAATACAGGGCCATAAATGCTCCCAGCGGGGTGTAATATGCCATTTCAGATCTACGGGAGATGATTGATATAATTAGGAGTAATGGACCGGCCACCAATTATTATAATGAATGGAAAAAGATCTGACTTAATGTACAGAATAATAGTAATAGTTTCTCACACACACAAAGGGGATCAAAAAAAGAACAGTGCAGCCATGTGACAGACGCAATATGATAACAACCATGTCAAACTTATATAGCGGGCTGACACATTTCAGCAGACTGTGAAGTTTTCTGATTAGTTCCTTTAGTACAGACTCATACTGTAGACACGGACTGAGACAGACAGAGACACTGTAAAATGAAATAAAAGACATTTTCAAAATAAATCCAGGAGGTGGGATTTCTCACACACACACACACACACACACACAAAAACTTTTAGTTCTATACATATATATTGTTTAATTTAAGTACAACAAGCTATACAGGCAGAAATGGGTCTTATAGAGAGAAATACTTTTTAATGTTTTTAAAGCACCCAATTGGAATTATCATGCTTTAAATAAAAAAAAAGTTCTTGTTTTTAGTATATTAGTATATCATTTATTTAACAAACGGATCAACTTAAAGTGCAAAATACTTTACAAATCTGTATTAGGTCATTATATTAGCTCATTTAAATTCACTAAACAAATATTTAATTTATTATGTTACATGCATTACATCAACAGCCAACATCAGGACTTCCGGATTAATAAAAGCCATTGTCCCTCTTTATTTAAAATGTAACGCTGAAAAAAAATGACCATAGATAATAATTTACAGTATCTACACAATCAGTTGAGATAATGCAGCTAATTGTGGCGTTGTGGTGTTGTTACGTTGACGCTGGTCCTCCCAGAGTTCTCATTTTAAAATCATTTAATCAGACAAAACTTCAGACTTTTTCGGAAATATTTGATTTTAGCTTGTTTTCAGGAATATACTACATACGTACCTACTTAATATGACTATCATTTCCCAAAAATTGTTGTAATGGCAAAAGTAATATTAGGTTAGGTTATACGTGTGCAATAAAAATTCATCCATCATTTTTTTTACAGCATATACCTTTTTTGAGGACAGACTGATTAAATCAGCTGCTTTGCTTTAAAAGTCGCTCTCACAATAAATCAATACATTGAGCAGTAAATACTTTAATCCTAATAAAACGTCTCTACAATAGTCTTAACTTAACAGCAGCCCCTTTGCTTCCTTACAACACCAGAGAGACACACAAAGAGAGAGTAAGAGAGACGGAGAAAGAAAGTTAAAAACAGTAATGATAGACCCCTGCATGACTAATCCCACAGCAATCACTTTAAAAGTTGTATTTTCTGACAATCATAACTGCTGGAAATCAGGGCTGTCCCAATTCAATCAGGATGCCTTGCTGCTTCATCAGCAGATAGAAAATCAGTGTGCTTTATCCTTGTCGACAGCAGCAATAACTACAGTGTGTGGAACTCAAAGCTTGTATTGCAAAAATATGCCAGCACCTCACTGATAGACCCTGCAATAATTTATGAGGTGCATCCATAACATTAGCAGTTCTACTGGGATTCACATCAATGTGTAATAATGTCAGTTTATCCGCTCTAAACTCCACCTCAAAAGAGGCGACAGACGTTCTGAATAGTTTTGTTTGAACATTTTAGCAGCTGCTGTACATAATCTACAATCTGAAATTAGATTCCAATGTTGCAAACAGTCAGTTTGTTTTTGTAGCTGATATGACAACTTTATCATAGTATACAGTATAATATAATATTAGTGCATGATATTTATGTAGGGGTGTAATTACAACAGAGCTCATCCGACCAAAGTAGATTAGAAAAGAAGCACATTAAAAAGCCGACAAACATCTGCGGTAACACATCTGTCTCAAACCAGTGGGTAAAAGTGAATTTTAAGTGTTTTTCTTAAAGCCAGCAATTAACTCAGATGAATCAGATTAATTTTGGGGCAGTGACTGAGAAAACTTAATTGACACCAATGAATCACCATAAGTGAGGGTGCATAAGAACAAAAGTAATATGGTCTCTCTGTTTTTGGCCCTGTTAGAAGCCAGAGCCAGTTAACGATAAAGAGTCCAGAGTGATAAGAAAATGTACAGTAGACGCCTGCAATAATGGCATGGATGACCTTGATCATTTCCAAGATTAAGTTATTTCTTTCAAGTCTCTCAGCTGGACAGAGGTGATTGAAACTGCATCAGACAACCAAATTTTGTCTTTATCAAATTTAAATGCTGTAGCAAATATTACTCACATTTTTCAAATTGTTTGAAATGAAACTATTATGAGCCCAGGTTATTTATAAGTCCTCCAATCTTTTTTCATCATCTTGGCAATTATTGATGAGCTTTGAAGTTGTTTGGGTTTGAAGGGGGATAAAGCAGAGCATCATCAGCGTAGCAGTGAATAGACTTAAAGATATATTATATGTTTGGATGTTGTGGCCTTAAAGCTGCACATAAATAAACAACAAAGAAACCAGTCCAAAGGTGAAATTGAGGTGCCCAAAGAGTGGTTCAGTGTTTTACTATCAGATTAACTGAGATATAAATGCAAGAGGACAGCACAAGTTTCTGCATCAGATTGCAAAAGATGATAATGTCGCTTCTAAGCTGATTCTGCACTACAGACTACTTTAAACCATTTTTCAGAGATGTTTTTTTTTTATTTTTTAACCAATAAAGATAGTAGAGGAGCGAAGGATGCTTGTGCATAAAAGGAGGAGGTTTTTGAGGATGGGCTATAACAGAGAAGCATGCAGAAACTTCAGTTTCCAGGAAGCTGTAAATGATCAAGAGAAGGATCAATTGTGGTAAAAACAAGTTCAAAAATTTAGTAGAGATATGTCAGGGTTAACCCTAAATTTAAACCTAATTTGGAACTGAAATATATATTGGTAATCTGATAAAAAAACATTGTTACTATTATTTTAACTGCTAAAAACAATAAAAACCAAAGACAACCAAAGACTTACAGTAATTGTTTAATCAAAGTAAATGAAATAATTTTCGGTTATTAAATTACCAGTTGATTGACTAATTGATTCATTCATTTAATCATTCACAATAAACATACCCGGATATTTTTTTAAATTTGCCACTACATGTTAGACAGTGATACTGGCACCCCTCTGACAGTGTTGATGTATATGTGTTAGTGTGTTTACCAGCTTCAGCACTGCATAAATATTAAACTTGGAACTATAATCTTTTCCACTGTAAGGAATTTGTCAGTCGCAGCGGTATCCTCGGGGTCTATGAGAAGCATGTGATTGCAATTACTCCACTTGATTCGCTCCTGGCATAATGATGTCTTTAAAATGTCATCACACAGTTGGTGGGGTATTTTTTCCTTAGTGCACAGACCACTGCCAACCAGTGTGACACTTATTTATGGTGATAAATCTTCAGATTAAAATTTTGTGGCATCTTAAAGCCACAAGGGAGAGGGAGGGGAGATGTGTGTTTATAAGAGAGACAGTTTGTTAAGGGATTTTGGCACTCTGTAATATGTACATGTATTAGAAGTTTTCATCTACTGAAGAGTAACTTTGAACTCAGTTATGTGTAGTTCCTCTATTACAGCTAATTTATGTACACTACAAACAGTCATCACAAAAGAATATATTAAGGTTTTTCAAAATAAAATTATACAATTAATATACTGTACATACTTCGGTCTCTTTTATAATTAAGAAGAATTAGGTGAAAAGTTGAGTGAAAAAGCACAGCAAGGATAGATTTCTCAGAAATAACTCTAGGAATGGACTGAATGCAAGTATCTATCAATAGAGAAACAACAAACTGGGTTGAAATACTGAAGAGCATATGAGCTGATGGATGGCAGGTGAGTGAGCTGAGAGGAGTGATGAGCTGATTGCAGGTGTGTGTAGAACCACGAGCCAGGAGAGGAGTCACGCCCAAACACAGACACAGACTGGCAATCAGGCTGGAAACAAAAGAAACACTAGGAGATCTGCAGGGGCACGGCCACAGCTGTGAAACATACAACTAAACTGCATTCTCAATTACGTTAAAAAGAAAACGTGTTTTCTCACGGAATGCGGTCACAGTTTTAAACACGTGATTAACGTTTTAAATAGAATCAAAACAAAAATGTAACAAAATGACTTGTTTTTTTTCAGGCAACAACTACTTGGTTAGGTTTAGGAAAAGATCATGATTTGGTTTAAAATAAGTAGCCTATGTTTCCTGGGTGAAACTCCTGTGTTTGTCCCACCCATCCACCCTGACCTCCTCTCTGCAGAAACGTAATCAGAAGTAATCCAAGAGAAGATATGTTTACCTCGAAATATAATTGACAATGCAGTTTTGTTGGATGTGAACGTAATTATTAGGAGACCAGGCTGCATTCAAAGTGCTTGTTGGATGGTCAAACAGCATCTGAAGCCCCCTCTCCCCACACCTTTACGATGTCAGAATGGGCAGGGCTGCGTGTGATAATTTCTGTAATTTCTTGAAAGATTCACATCCTCTTCATCCTCATCCTCACAATGATTTGCCAGCCAGGTGTGTGAAAATAAGCAGGGTTTAAACTTTTCTTGAAAGCTCTCCTTTTTCATTCTTCACATAATCGTATAACTTCCTTCACGTTCAGTGTTATGACAAAGAAAGTGTGCACCGTTAGCGCCATATGAACAATTAACAAGTCTAATCCCACTATACGACGGCAGGTTTTCACCCTGCCTTCGAGTGTGGCTGTTTGAAACAGATAAAAAACACTTTTGCCTTCAGATGTCAGACGTCACATCATACAAACTAGTTAGTTTTAAGCATACCCCGCTATTAAAGTTTCATCATAAAGCATCGGGAAGTCGTTAACCACAACCATAGATTTCCCACCATTTTCTTTAAAGCACTTTTACATAGTCGAGTGAAGAAGAAAACCCCTTTCCGTTTCCATGGGGAAGGGGACTAATGCAGCTCTTTCTGTAATCACTGAGTTTCCTTCCTCTCCACACTGATTTGTATTCTGTTATTCAAGGACTTTGTCAGGGATCAATGTGGCATTTACTTCCTAATGGAACTCTGTAATAGCCCAAATGAAGATGGAAGAATGAGCCCTCCTATTGACACACGTTAATGTTTAGTTTGCTTCCATTGTCTTGATTCTCTGTAATGAAAACTGAGACTTACAAGAGTGATCCATATTCTCTCTGTCCTACATGATTCCCTTATTTCTCTCTATATTAGGCTACATTGTGGTCTCAATTAGCATATTCAGTTCATGGAACTGTCCTTTGTGGAGTAATGGATTGTAGAAGAATCCTGTCACAGTATTCCCAGGTTTATAGTGTACAGCTGTGAACATTCAATCCTGAGCTTCATGAAGGGCTCTTGAGGCTTTCTTACAACAACAGTCCTGAAGAACCTGAGTTTGATATTTCTCATCATAAGGCATTCATATCTGCATCCTTTACATATCTGTCATTGTGCCAAGTTATCAGTGGTGTTTTCTTTTCCGTCAACCTCTTTTCTATAAGCACAAACTTCAAAAGGTACAGCTTCAAAGATACAAAGACAGAAATGGACACTGTGTGCTGAACATAATTTTGACTGAACTATCCAAAACCATGACTACTACTGCATACTAAAACATAATTTTAGCCATTGTGCACTACTTTGATCCAGACTTAAGATTTAAGACTATTTAGGGATTGCCACTAAATTTGTATTCATGGTTCTCAGAGGAGGACCCTTACTAACTTTGGTGATTCTCTCATGTTTGATTTTTAGTGAAATGTCATGCTAATCATTGGATGGATTGAAATTAAATTTTGTGACCTGTTAACTTTTCATCTAGCACCACCAGCAGGTCAACATTTGAATTTGTCCAATAAATTGGTTTATGACCCGAAATCTGCAAAACTAATGACCTTCCCATTAGCCTTGGCTGTACTTTGTGTTTTGTGCTAATTACCAAATATTAGCATGCTATCATGCTAAACTAAGATGGCGATGATGAAATATCATGGATGTATAAAGAGAACTGGAAAAAACATTGGAGCATTTCCTCTAAAGCTGGAGGATGTTGCTCAGTGGCACATGAAGCAAAAAAAGCTGGACTTCCGAGTGTAAAATCACCCGGATCTTCCACATCCATTGGGCTCATATAGCAGGCGCAGTAGCATTTCCTTTAACTCTACCTCCCAGCCCTCGGTCAAGTCTCGGTCTGGGTCTCATTCACATGAACGGAGGAAGGATTATAACTTTGGATTCAGCTATTAGTGCATTTTACAACTTTTAAGACATAATGATTTAAATAAGGGCTATACAAGTGTTCGTACTGGGAAGTTGATTTACCTAAAAAAAAATGATGCACTGATTTACAGACGTCTCTTTCTCTAGGTCTAAGTCTATGGGAAAAAGTATTTCTGGGCCCAATGGCATCACGTGACGGACCTGGAAGTTGTAATTCCACGGTTTGGCCAATATGAAAATTTCCTTCAAAGCGCAGCGCTCTTCTTGTGAGCTTGCTAAACATCAGTATGTTAGCATTGTCATTGTGAGCATGTTAGCATACTGCTAGCATTTAGCTTAAAGCACTGCTGTGCCTCAGTACAACCCTTACACAGCTGCTAGCATGATGGTAGACTCTTAGTCATGTTGTATGATGGGGAGAGATAGAGTTTATTTGGATTTGTGTATTTCTCATTTATATTAAAGAGAGGACAGAAAGAAAGAGTATCTTCAGGATTTCCGCTTGGCCAAACGGATTCTGGTGACTGATTACTTTGAGCAGAAAACAGCCTTGATTTAATACGCAGATTTTATGAACCACATTTTGACTGACGTAACATTTTAGTCCTGACTCCAAATATTCATTCTGTTACACATAAAAACCTCCTCTTACGATTGAGTCTTTATTACAGAGAGTGGACGCATAACGCATGAAGTGTAGTTTCGGCGAAGAACTATGCCAGATGTTTGTGTTCTTATCCACGAACACTTCCTATCTGGAGACTGATGCATACATTTATCTCGCTAATAACAATTTTAGCAGAGGGATGAGGCATGTAATCGGAGATGTTGCAGAAGCTGGACCTCTGAGCTCTGGCAGTAAGGACAGGGACGCTTGTATCCTTTCCCCAATGTGTCTGGGTCCTACATGTACTGACCGCTGAAACCAGAACAAAACAGCCACAGTAGACTGTAAACACTCCCACAATGCACTCAAAACACAAAGGATATGTGTGCTGGAGAGTCTTCTGGCAGCTCTTCACACTGACATGTCCTCAAGGAGTGATGGATGATCCACTGTGGAGTCTCTCTGCAGGCAGAGAAGCACAGATGCTCAAGTTTGTCCAGTCCAAATGCTTTCTAAATATATTTGTAAAAAAATCCGACCCGACGCTTCGCTGGGAGAAAGCTGTTCAGCTTGAAGGAGACAATTTACACAAACCATCAAAGCCTCACCTCACTGACTCACGGCAAGGAATTTAATTAGTGTGGGGCAGATAAAAAAACAAAAAAAACATGAATGACTCATACTACAATGCAGATAGAAAGAAGTTTTGTCATTATGTGTGTGTGTGTGTTTGAGTGTTTGTGTATGATAAAAAGAGTTAGAAAGTAGCACCATAATGAAGAAAGCTGGGGGACAGAACCTTCTAACTGTTTTATAACCATACAGCAGATCAGGCTTGTTATGGTTCACTGCAACTAAAACCAGAAAACTAAAGCTGTATAATTAAGAAAAACAAACGTGAGGACAGTGTTTGCCTGTAAAATACCACAATGGTGACTCAAATATAGCAAATCCAATCATTTTGTTTGTTAGTCTTTTGAGCATTGGAGCCAATATGAAACAGTATTTGTCAAGTAAGGAACAGATCCAGAAGAATGCCTGAACAACTTGCAATCACAAGAGATCCATCTGGAGAAAACCACAAAAAGGAAATATCTCAGTAACAAAAATGTCAAACAGTCATGAGTACGCATTTCTAGCCTTTTTGCATGTTATTTGTACGCTGCTTTTCGCGTGTCATTTGTACGCCACGCAAACGTCCGCAGTTAGGGAGTAGTAGAGTAAGGGAAAACGTCATGGTTGGGCTCAAAATAAGTAAGTAAACTAAGTAAAACACATACGGAAACAACGTGACACAACTACAGAAAACATGTGACAAACGTCAATAAAAAACATGTGACAATCATCACATGACAAGCGTCACTAGCGTAACTTAGAAAACAAAACTATAGTCAACAATGACCTCGAACATGGGTCTCCTGGTTAAAAGTCTGGTGTTTGTTGGGCCCATCCACCTACCCACTCTTCATATACTACAACACTAACTCTTACCAAAGTATTTATACGTGGATGTGTTTACATTGCAGTCAGTACAGGATACATGGCATACAAATGACACATAGAAAACAAGAAAGGCATACTTATTGCACTCTAAATGCCTTTATCAGCGCATTATCATGGCATGTATATGCCATGATAATGCGAATGGGCTGTTAGAGAAGTAATATAGCTGCAAACAACTATTTGTAATTCTGAAGATAGTGGCGTAATGGGGCCCTGTGCAGAGAATGAAGTCACTCCCCCACTGTGTGTGTTGTAATCCGAGTTTCTCTGTGCTTTTGTTATGTATACCCGGTCCTGCCATACATGCATGTGAGTCCCAGTGTGTGTACCCTACTGGCTAATCGCTGCTGCTCTGCATTGGGCTCCTTATGACGATTGCCGCTACACCATTCTGACCTACGGCATCGTTGCGGAAGCGTAACGCCCACCCTCTGGTTCCCTCCCCAGGTTAACACTGTTAGCTCTGTCAGCACTGTTGCCATTTTTTGCACTGTTCGTGCTTTTAGCACCGTTAACTGCCAGCCGCCAACTCAGCCATCACCATGTTGAGAGCCGTGTGGAGGCAATGGCTGCGTTCGAAATGGTGTACTATGCACTACATACTCAATACGTGTACTATTATTCAACATACTTTTGTGTGAATAAACTGTAGTACGTATCTTTTTGGACGCACTGAGCAGTAATTTACGTTGTCACTTCCTGAGAGCCTCCTTGCCGGTTGGAGACGCGTAACCATGGTAACCCGTTCCAACGTCTTGAGACCAAACGATGATTTGTGAGAATCAAAGTCTGAATTAATTCAAAAACTATATTACACCTAGCAAAGTGAAATCTTATACCGAAATCGAAGCGTTATTGACATTACAGAGCTGTCCGCCAATGTCTGTCATGAACGTTGTCGTCACTACCGCATTGCATTGTGGTATAGTTATGCCACCGTAGTGTCCAGCGTTTGCATACTGTAATATTCGTGTACTACTAATTTAATATTAAGGTTTCGGACATACTAAAAAATCTCGTACTAAATAGCACGTTAGGGTGGAATTTAGATATAAATTTAGATATACTCTCAATTTGGAATTTAGCACCTTTAACAAAACACTTGTATGCTCAGGATGAACTGCCTTAATCACACAACCCTCCTTCTCAGTATATAGATAAACTCTAGGACACTTTGCTGATTTAATTTAAAGGTTAAAGTTTGTCTTAGTTATAGCCTGTAATTTATGAAACATCCAGAAAAAAAATAGCCAGGACCTTGTTAATTATGGAGGCTGAAGTGTCATGATTAAGGATTTCATTCATTCATTAAAAGGCCCGATGCCACTGGTGTAACTGCGGTAATCCACAGTGAAATTACAGTTTGCTGGCAGAAGCCATATGGTGCCTGTAACTCAAAACCTCCAGTGTTTAATTAATCATAAATGTGCCCCCCTGTGCCTTTCGCATTTTTGAGAAAATGAGATTAAAGCGTTAGTCTTTCTTTAAAGCTCCCAAGTATCCCTTCACATTATGTGCTAAATTTGCAAAGGCAATTAGGCTTTTAATAATGCTAATTGCTCATTTCAATCAAATGTTCACTCTTTATAATGGCAATCATTTGTTTAATGCCTTGATAGTGTAGGTGACAATATGTTTATATTAGCTCTCGCCTACTGATTCATGGCCTTTTCCAGCAGTTAAAAAAGAGGAAAGTCTTCTTTAATATTCCTGCAGCCAGTTGGCCTTTTAGTATAGTTCATATATTTTCCCTCGTGAGCTATCAATTCAGCTAAATCTCTGTTAAACTAATTTAGAAATCTATTTGATTCTTCGACAGATTTCAACACTTTGAAGTCAAACTCTTAGCATATTTGACCCTGGAACACTTATGAGTTCTCCACTAAGGGCAAGATTTCTTCAATTGCCATTCAAGTGCAATTTAAGCTTTTTAACCACCTCACAAATGCCCTTAAAATACACATTACTTGCTTTCATTCTACTGTTATCTGTTTCACATCACACATCATCTGAAATCAGAGTATTACCTCGACACAGTAAAAATGAGTTCCCCTCATTTTGAGGGAATGTGTCACCATTTATTTGTTTATTAGTATTTGAATACATGATTGACTTTTAAAAACCTCTGGAAGGGTTAGCCTAACCTTGCTAAATAAAGAAATAGATTTTACATCTTCCTGAGATATCATCCCTTCACTCAACATACTAACGATTTTAGTTTAGTTTTTTAATGAGAGAAAGGACTTTAAAAGTTCTGTTCCATGCAGCTATTTTATTTTCTCAATATTATTATTATTTTAATGAAACTGATTTTAGGAGGGTGCAGTGGTTAGCACTGCCGCCTCGCAGCAAGAGGGTTGCAGGTTCAAACTTGGCTTTGCTTGGGGTTCTGTTTGCATGTTCTCCCCGTGTTAGCGTTGGTTTTCTCCGGGTTCACTGGTTTCCTCCCACAGTCCTAAAACATGAAGGTTAGGTTAATTGTTCACTATAAACTCTCTATGTGTCAGCCCTGTGACAGGAAACCTGTCTAGGGTGTACCGTGCCTTCGCCCAATGTCAGCTGGGATCGGCTCCAGCCCCCCCGCAACCCTGAATAGGATAAGCGGTTACAGATAATGGATGGATGATTTCAGGAGAAAGTTAATATCATCCAGATTACAGAACCAACAAGTAATCTAAATTAATGACATTTTTGCAAACAAAATACTTTGTTGGTCCATGCCTTCTACAACGACACCCCTATCGGCAGGATGCCGTCATCCATCTGTTTAGTGAAAGATCGTGGTTTGGATTAGAATATGTACTTTGTTATGGTCAGGGTCTCGTCGTCATGGTTACACAAATAAACACTGGTTAAGGTTAGGAAACGATCGTGGTCATGATTTAAAAAAAAAAAAACGGTTCTTCCTTTGAAATAGGAAACTAACAGTGATGGATGGGTTTTGTTGACCGATCCATCCGCCCAGACTGCCTTCCTATGCAGACTTTATCGCTCTATAACAACGTCACCTGACTTCATCCTTTTCTCCCCTCAGAATTACTACGGCCGTTAGAGGGCTTTGTCGCTTGAACTTTGGGAGGACAGCCTCAAAACAGCCTAAGACAAAATTTAAGTACCAAATCCACAGGGTTGCATCAGTGGCATAGCACTTGCCCAAACCCCTGTTCAGTCACCAGCATTGGTGCCTCTGGGTTGGCAAGGGGCTCAATCAGACCCGACAGACTCTTCTCTCAGTGGACATTTTGACTTATCTATCACAGGTGTTACTAATTACATTGGAAATGGATGCATGTCTTTCAGGGGTGCTAATGCCAGGGTTTTGTTATTGTGCATTCTGGCTCACTGGCACATAAATGGTACACAGCCATCATTCATTTTATGACATACACCTGTGCTTTTCCTGCTGGGATCAGCTTGTTGAATCACATGTTTTCTGATCTAGGCAGCCCACAAAAAACTGACTGTGTTGTCTTATTTCAAAGTTTGTGTGTTGGTAGACAGTCCAGATACCCAAATGTATGTGCACAAGCACTGAAAAAGTGAGTTTTTCACGATATGTCCCCTTTAAAACTACATGTTTTTTGTTTTGAGAGTTAAGAATTGTTTGCAGTTTTGAGGTCTATTGTGGAAAAAATCTACTGATCTACCTCCAGATTCAGACCAACACACTGCACATTTTGCTGGCTAAACCGACGGAAATAACAGCAATTCATAAACATAAAGGACGTGTTTAAACAATTTCAATCTGTCGGCTTTCACACTCCGGAGACCCGAGCGGATAAATGTGTAAGAAGGTTATGTCACACCAAAATAGGCAGCCGTGTAGCCCATACACCCTTCTGAATGAGCAACTTCCCCCACCAAGATTTTATTTCAATTTTATAACATTTTGATATTACAAGAGTTTTAAAATAAGAAGTTTTGAAATCAGATTGCATCACACACAATCAAAAAATCTCTTTCTCTTAAGCAGCTAAAATCCTCACCCTGCAGGATTAGACAGTACTGTTGAGATAAAAGATACTCTTGCCAGAGGGAGCTAAGCATCACCTTTCTGTCTCACTTCTTTCCTCTCTCTCTCTCACACACACACACACACACACTCACGCACACGCACACACACACACACACACACACACACACACACACACACACACACACACACACACACACACACACACTGTCTCTCACCTCCTCAACTCGTTTATGTTCATACTGCTATGACTTTTCTTGGAAACACATAAGCCTAGGTGCTTCTGACCAGCTGCAAAGACCAAAATAAAAAAACAAGAGAGAAACAACAGATTTGTGTCTGAGAGCAGATTCATGTGCTGGTGGAGCTTACATTATGTAAGGTCACTTGATATGAAGCTACAGAAGATTTTGATGTGAAATAATACATGCATTGCATAAGGGGACAAGGTTGTTGTAATATTGTAATCTATTTGGAGCTGACATGAGGCATTACAGATTTCAGAATTACAGACATTACTCAATTAAGATAACATCTTCCAACGTACTCTGATACAACGGTTTGTATGATATCTTACGAAAAAGTTATTCCTCCTTTTTCGTTCTTTTTCCTACGAATGTCTGGCAACACGTGTCAATTTCTACTCGTTACATGCATAAAGTCTTTTCAAAATAAAGTTCCGTCTTCACAGGAAACAACTTCCTTTAGAAGTTTAGGCAATAAAACTACTTAGTTAGGTTTAGGAAAAGATCGACTTGGTTAGGTTTAGGCAACAAAACTACTTAGTTAGGTTTAGGAAAAGATTGTGGTTTGGCTTAAAATAACTCCGGAAGTGGTGTTATTTAAGTACGTAATTTATAAATAATCAAATAAATCAACGTTGACTTCTGGTTTCACACGGGACAGGAACGCCAGCCTCCTGGGCGAAAGTCCGGTTATTTTTGACCTACACATCCACTCCGACCTCCTCCCTACGCAGCGTTCGCCGCTCTTTATATTTCCTGGTTCATGATTACGTAAATTAGACACAAATTGATTTTGTGGGATATTTACAAATTACAGTGCATTACTTTTTGTAGGTATAGCTATGGACGGTGTATGAGAACAGCCTGCACCTTCACAACTCTATAATTGCTGGACTTTGATAATCCCGTAAAAAAATTACAGGCCAGATAAATGTTGAGAAAATTAGATATGCATGCATATTTGACAGCAAGGTGATGATTGGGGAGAGGAGGGAAATGAACAGACTGGTATGGCCCATGTTGCTTTAACACCAATAATAATTAATTTAACTGATCTAGCACACTTTAAAATACAGTGAGATCCCAAGGTGCACCATGCCAGCGATTGTATTAATCCACACCAACAGTTTCTTTTAACACTCTCAGGTAGTTTTGAAAACTTGCCCAGAGCTCTATTAGCACTCTCAGTGAACATAACAACTGCTCTTTGAAACAGAATAAAAAAGTTACAGGAAAAACATTCATTAACACTTGCAGTGCAGCTGCTTACTTAAAGCACTTGTGTAGCGTTAGAATAACATGGACTGTTCTGCTCCAATGTAATAAGCAATTACTGGTAATGATATAAAGGGCTACCAATACCAAATGTGTGTTGATTCTTCCTGCAGAGAATGGTGACAAAAACTCTTGGATAACTTTCCTTTTATTGCACAAACATTAAAGTTTTTTGGTTGAGTCATAAAGTTTTTTTAAACTTTCCTGAGTTAATGGAATGTCAATTTTTAATATGGCTTTATAATTTGTACTGACTGCTGATGTTTATCAGGATTTTATCACAACATCCTGTCACTCTGCCAAATGTATTTTATAAATTAGATTAAAGCAACAGTACATCTTCTTCTTGGCAAGTACTTCCAAAGTCATTTAAGTTCTCAAGTGTGTGTAAATATGACACTTTAACCAACGTCCTAACACTGATGCAACATAATCGTTGGAGTCAAATCAACCAAAGAAGCATTGCTGGTGAACAGATTAACAAGATTTAATACTAATCTTGCAGATTGTGGCATTATTAGCCTGTGATTATGCGACTAATCTTGGCCTCAGTGAGCCGGCCAAGTGGTTTAGTGGTTTCCAAGGGTTATTTCAGTCTCTGTCCTGTATTTTACTGATCCGGTGACATATGGTCCACTAGCAAGCCGGGATCTTCAAGTACTGTCAAACTGTGTCGGCACTGTTTTCTTCCTGAATAATATCGCCGTGCTGGGTAAAATTCAAATCAGAGCATTTTTATGGGAAATTTACTTGGACTGATATCTGTATGCTCTTTTTTCTCTTGCATAAAAGTTTTAGATAAAGGGAGCAGGACGTTTAGGTAAATGATCAATTTCTCTTTAAAGTTGTAATTAGGGATGCACAACATGGATTTTTTTCGGCCGATACCAATAACCGATAATTACCCATTTTATATTTTTGTATTTCAAAAAGAAGTTCATAGCCTGTAGTTTATGCATACCTGAGGGTAAGAAAGGCAAAGATGGATGATTTGATATCAAATCTAACTGACATCGCTATTGTTAACACAACAAAATTCAAAGCACGGTTCTGACTCTTCAAATGTTAATTTATTTTTTTTCTAGTAAAGTGCATCAAAAAACTTGTATTGCAAATCGTGTCGTGAAACTGTGAAAAACATCCACACTGGCGACGACATGTTTGGCTCTCTAGTCAGCGTGCTGTGCTTGTTCTTCTTCTTCTTCTCTGTGTTTATTGGTGGACCGCAAACCAACTTTAAAGGTGCCACTGCCACCCACTGTAGATAGCGCTTGTTAAGTCAATGAAAGCAATTTGGCTTCGTATTATCAGCCAATAATTTATCAGCCATAATTACATTATTTTAATAATACATAATACTATAAATTTCCCATTATCGGCCGATAATTATCGGGCGCGGTATATATTGTGCATTCCTAGTATTAATCCTTGAGATTTCAGTCCTGGTTGATATGACAACAACCGTGGTTACTGCAAGTGTGGTTTGATACTACAGCAAACAATCCTTGAGCAGCTCAGATCACTATCGAGGTCAGGACTAACCTTAGTGACATATACTCCTGTGACTGCTTCACAATAAAAGCCACCCTGTGTTTCGCCAGTTGAATTCTTTCAATGTGAAGCAGCAGTAGGAAATATTCAGTTAGCAAAAACTCAACACAGCTCTGACACCGTGTAAAGACAGTGAACATTAAACAGTGAAGCTGATGTCAATGAGATAAAAATTACGCTGGATTACATGCGTGCACTGTTTCCTGTGAATCCCTCGTGCGTGGGAATGGCGGACTCCGCTGCTAACAATAAAAACCTCAATATAGAGAGGTAATTACAAAATGTAAATACACTGAATGGCCATTGCTAAAAAAAAAAAATGCCGACCATAATTAGTAGCTCAAACGGGATTTAGTTTAATGAGAATTTGATGGATTATAATTTTAAAGCAGTCAATCATATAGATTAGTGTTCATCTTTATCCTTGTCCATTATGTCAGTTTGTTAATTAGACCAAACAGAGGCAGAGGTCAAACCTCTGCCTGCACACTGCCTGAAACTTCTTTAATTTCACATACTGTAGTGACGGGGTTCATAATTAACACCTATGTCAAGATTCTTGTCTATAAGCTTAATTAAAATACTGCAGACATATCACTAGATTGTGTAGTCTAATGACTAAATCACCTTCTCTTTCTTCAAATGATCTGTATTCTGAAGACGTGTAGGTGTTAATGAATCACAGTTGTCAATGTTTTTGTAGATTGCTGATGACTACGATCCTATTTAACACAATCAATTACTCCCCAAGCCTGTCGATACATTAATCAGGCTTTAGAAGTCTTCTCAGTGGTACTGAACAGAGATCCACGTCTGGACCCCATCCAATCAGAGAGAGATACTCTGAACCCAGCAGGGTTTCACTGAGCAGTTTTGTATTAGTACACTTGTTATCATCATAGAGATCAGAGAAAGTCCACAGAAAACATGTTGTCATCATATTAAGCCCATCAGTCATTTTAATTCATCCTTTTGTTTTCGAAAACTCATTGAAGCGTCCTCAAAAGTGTCAGTAACACCATCTTAAATTAGGACAGCAAAACACCATTTGTCAGCTATTAATCACGGTTTGAAGACTTCAATGAGGTCTTTATTGTCACTGCTAATGGTTGCTTCATCATAGGCACAAAACTTCCATTAAGATTTGATCCCCAGTGCATGACTTGTCATCATATCACATTTTACAGGTAATTATCTCTGTTTCCATGTACTGTCTCCTTCTACACCTCGATCAAACACTCTGTTCAGTATGCCTTGTCAAACCAAGTCAAAACTTCAACAGAAAAAAAAAAAAAAACTCCAATTAAACGGCTAATTGGAAACAATGACTTGAACGAACATACCGGGTAAAATAGAAAGTTCCTTTGTATTTCTAATAGAGGCGCGATTGTCAAAACAGTGCTAATGGTTCTTAAGCGATTCTGTAATTGGTTTGGACATTTAAGTTGACTTGTCAATTGAAACAGCTCAGCGTGATATAACAGTTACCAACTATTAAAGTCCTCTGTACTCACTTGAGGGAATTAGGAAAATGGATTTAATTGTATAAGTACACTAAATAAATACATTTTAAAGTCATCCCAGAATGATGAATGTGTTGAGTTTGCTTTCACATTCTGATGAAGAGGGAAAGTTTCTCTGTGCTCAGTTTCAATCTGAGTTAAAGATGTGTATGTAGCTTGACTTTGTGACATCACTACTACTTTGGAAGCCAATCATGGTCCAATGTGCAACTTACAGAAATGTGGTGAGTGCACAATACTTTTGTTTAAATATCTTAAAAAAACAACCCAAAACCAGATTCATTGATATTCCCTGGCTTGCACAGAAAAAAACCTGATTTAGGAATAAATAAAATATCCATGCAAATGAACTGTAATTATTATTATTTATTTCTTTTTCATGGAAAAACCATGCCAGACAGATCTTATATGTCTAGAGGGGATCTTTAAATCTTGTTACTAATATGGGTGTGGATATAAAATGCAAGGTGAGGTCATTTTTTGGACTTTTCCCATGTGTTTTCAATATTTCATTGATTAAAAAAAATGTCAACAAAAAATAATTGGTGCAAAATCAATAAGTCCTCCAAATTAATAGCAAAATATGTTGTTTGTAATTTCCCTTCTCAATGACACATATAAACATTTTATAATCTGACACCCCATCGGCAGGAAAATGTCATTTTTCTGTGCCTTCTGTGTTCTAAAGATGAAGAGTTTACAGATGAGGTTTGGTTAGTTTTAGGAAGAGATAATGGTTTGAGTTAAAATTAGTACTTAGTCAAAGAGGACATATCACATCAGTGCTTATGCTCATAAATTTTGTGGTATCTGGAGTACCTACCAACCCACAAACTGTGAAATAAGACAACCCAGTCAGTTGTGGGCTGTCTAGATCAATATACCACCCACAGCTTGATAACTACCTTTGCAAAAATGCACCATATTTTTCTCGTAAGCCAATCAGAGCAGACTGGGCTTTTTCAGGAGGGGGTCTTAAAGAGACAGGCACTAAAAAGGAGCGTTTCAGACAGAGGGTGAATACAAGTATTTTTACACAGACAGTATGAGAAAAATAAAGTGATTTTGAACATTAAAGCATGTAAACATGTTCTAGTAGAAACCCAAAATACAAGTATGAACCTGGAAATGAGCATGGTATGTCTCCTTTAAGGTTAGACAAACATCATCTGTTGTTTTTCTTGGAAGGACAGTCCCTGAAATATTTGTCCGCTGTTCCTTCATGCAAGCATATGGATGAACTCAGAGCATTACTTCTGTGTCTAAAGTCAAGTATTATCCACAACGGGCCGACAATAAATGTTTGCAAAATGCTAGAGGTTCACTTTCATCCCCAGTCGGGACTCCAGATGGAGACAGTGATTTAAGCAGCCCTGTTGTCAGAAAGCTCACATCACAAGAAGTGGCAGCATGATAGCGTGGTTTTTCAACAAGGCTGGAAAAAGGAAAAGTTGATAATGCTTTTTTGAGGCCAGATTAAAAATTTGTATTCAAAATAAAGTCAACATGCGTGTGCTTTGATCTCGGGTTCACGTAGTGTTTCTAGGACACTCATCCCTGCCTCACTGTTTCTTACTGCAGCGAGATTGGATCTTATATTAAACATGATCATCACTGCATCCTTTGATGGCAACTTCAAATAAGAAAATCAATTCTCACTATCACCTTCTACTGAGGGAATTAATCATCATTTCCGACTTACT
The DNA here is from genome assembly GCA_916700995.1 of Hozukius guyotensis. Taxonomy (NCBI): domain Eukaryota; kingdom Metazoa; phylum Chordata; class Actinopteri; order Perciformes; family Sebastidae; genus Hozukius; species Hozukius guyotensis. The sequence goes on along the minus strand of CAKALU010035720.1, from coordinate 21,880 downwards.
CAGTCTCTAAGGTTGTTTGTTTCCCCTTCAAATCACAATTCACTTACACCCTAAAACTAATTTTACTCTCAATCTTCTCCATCTCAGGAGTCAGAAACTTCTGGATGATCAAAATACTTCAAATTAAATTTATATTTATAACCAAAAAATTGTGGCTACAACCTTAACAAACCCTTTGAGAGTCGGTTGGGTGATCTATTCGAATACAAATTTTTGCAGAAAGCAGTTGTAGTTGAACGTTGTTTACATCCGGTCATGTCCGAAACGAGAGAGCGACAGGTTGCTAAACAAACGGATTGGGAGCTCAGTGCTGGGCTCAGCCCTGATTACGTCCCATAAGCCCTATCAGCTGATGCCTTTGAGACACGCGTCTGCTGTGTTCTTCATGAGCAAATCCACAAAGTGGGGGATCCAAAGAGGATTCATTAGGCTCTGCTTTGGGTTAATCTATTCACAGGTACGCTAAAGATATTAGCTAATCATCAGGAAAGTCCTCTCAGCCGCTGAACGAGTTTCCTTGTGTGCGGCAGTAAGGTGGACTGTGTGCTCTGTATGAGCATTAATGAGCATGGCATAGAATACTAGATTAGTAGATCTACAGGTTGCATCTTATTGGTAGTAACATAAAGTATTTACTACTCTAAGAATTCCCTGAATAACTGGAGTCAGTCTAAGTTCAGGATCAGCCCGAGTAATTAATCACAGTAACTTTATAACCTGTCACGATGTGATGAAATAATGCGCTCGCTGAGGTTGCATTCAATCACTGTCTGATGGGGAAAAAGTGTTAAAAGATTCACCTGTAAGCAGAGCTGACAGATTCTTCAGCCACAGATGCATTTCATCTACAGCCTCTGAGGATCTGTGCACACTAGCACCATGATGTTGTTATGAAACAAACCAAGGTGTGCCTGATCTTGGCTTTTTTCTCCTGCCGCCTTTATTATTTTATAACATTTGAAAAATATGTATTTGGTATGAGCCTTAAAAAAGATTTAAAACCCCACTTGTACCTTGTCACTGCTGTCAATTCCTGATAAAATCCTACTGACAGGATATAAGCTATTTCCTGGCCATTACCCAGCAGAGGATGTCAAAAAAGGTCATATTTTGTTGGAGCTCCTCCTCAGAGAAGTGGGACAGTGTTCAATCCTACAGAGATCATGGTATCCACCACAGGCCTGTCAGCGTGGAGGGTGAGCTTTGGGAGTTTGATCCTCTACATGGTCACAGGCAGGAATATGAAATCGGATTAGAGCTGAAACAGTATGGGAGCAGCCCTGAGTGTTTTGGGCACATTCTTTATTTTTGAAGCATTCAATATCATCAGATCAAGTTAGTGGACAAAGACAGTGGCTATTTTCCTGAAATGCCTCAGGCATTCCACGTTTTAAGATTTTCATTCTTATCTTATGTAGCAGATGGGTCAGTTGGATGTCGGATACATCTTCTGCCGTTGGGGGTTTGTAAGGTGAGTTTTCGGTGAATTATTCTTTTCGCTCTGCAGTGTCAGTGACAGTTTGACCAAAATAGTGATTGTCCGATCAAAGCTTGGCAACCGTAACTATGCACGGCAGACCAGTAAAGCTCTAGTCTGACCAGTATGGTATTCTGTATTCAGAGTTTGTAGGGTCATGTCTTTTTTTTTACCCTCTCCAAAACCACTAAAACACAAAAGCAATGTGCTTATTCTATCTGCTCTAACGCAAACAATATCATGTCCGGCTTACTAGCTTACTATCTACACTATTAACCAAACCTGATGTTACTTTCAAGGCCAAGGAGCATTCCATTAGCTAACTACATTTTGTGGGGTTACAAGTTAGAAAGTTGTAGGAAAAAAAACTTTTCCATTCATTATAGCACTTCCAATATGTGTTGGTCCTGGATGCGAACTATTTACACTCCAGCTAGGGTTCCAACTGTCCTGTATTAGTCAGGATGTTCCATTTATTGGGCTAAATTGGTTTGTCTCATTTGGGACGGGACCTCCCTTGTCCCGTATTGACTGCTACTCTAGTCTGATCAGTGGACATTACTCTTAACAGCAGTAGCAGATCATGTGCTGATCACGTCATTGGACAGATCACCTGTCATCTAATCACAGGCCCCTTTATGCGCATCAGTTGTGTATAGCATAATTGCACCAATTCCTGCCAAAAAAAGGTGTTTCGGTAATCTCTGGTGTTGTTCAGGTGGTTTGGCATGAGCAAAAATGGATAAACCTGCAAAAAAGAAAAAAAGACTGTGCAGCTACAACAAACAATGGGAAGCAAAAAAAGACGTGGGTTAAACCCCTCTGTTGTGACTCGGAAAAAGCCTTCTGTACTTTCAGGAATTCTCAATGGGCCATGGAGTTGAGAATGACATAACTCAGCGTGCTTACACAGAAATGCACAAGAAGGCCACACCAGCTAAAGGTGCAAGCAATATCGCTGCATTCTTTGTGACATGTACTGTGGAAAAGGACAACCATACGGTTGTGGTTCAATGGTCCAGATTTATACAGAAAGGTGATAAGGCTTTTGCAGTCAGAGCACCTAGACTATGGAATGACCGGCCTGAGGAGATGAGGGCTGCAAACTGTCGCATCTTTTAAATCACTCTTAAAAACTCACTTTTTTAGAATTGCTTTTCTGTGATTTTATTTATGTTTTATGACATTTTAGTTGTTTTACCCTTTGGGTTTTTATGTGTTTAGTTACTGGCTTTTAGTACCTGTTGTTATCCCTGTGTTTTAAATGTGTTCTGTTTTTATTGTAAAGCACTTTATAACTGTGTTTTGAAAGGTGCTATATAAATAAAGATTATTATTATTGTTATTATCATTATTATAATAAACACGGACTCAGCTACAACAACATTGACTGTCTTGTTAAGCTCAACAGTGCTTTGTTTCATGACTCAAATGTTGGGAAGAAGAGGAACTTTGGAAGAACGAAAGCTGAGATGATTACAATAATTGTTTTAGGACCAAAGACTGTGCGGGATATTTTGGATGATCTGGATATTTCTCAGTTCCCACCGATGTCTCCAGGGAAATAGAAAAATGTTTCCAGTGTGTGTGACATATTTCTCTGCGTCTGATGGAGTGCAGTGAAGTTACTTGACTTTTATGAAGACAGTGATGAAACTGACCTGGTGCAGGTGGTGGCTGCCCTCAAAATGACAGTGACAGACAATACGGACCAACTCAAGGACATACTCCAGGATACAGAAAGCCAGACACCACACAATCCACCTGTGAGAAGTGGGTGCCAGTTTTCCACAACATAGTGGAAAGCCAACTTGATCAACATGTTCAGGGTTGTCTGATTTGTCCTCAGTGTGCCAGGATCAAATGTCTTTGTAGAGAGGATTTTCTCTCTGATGACCATTAAATGGTCAGACTCGAGAGACATGCAGCACAGAGCTGATCAAAAATGAACTTCAAATATCTGTGAACTGTGACTTGTCATGTAAGGACTTCTCTCTGGCTGAACAAAAGGACAAAGAACTGCTCGAATCAGTCAAGAGCAGCAAAAAATATAAATGGAAAAAGTAGACTTGGTGTGTCATGATGCTCCTCTTTTCCTCTTTAGCATTTTAAATGTTTATCGTTTTTTGCTGTAGGCATAAAGGTTGAAATTGCTATTTCTTTAATCATTTTTGAAAGGTTTATTCGTTTAAGGTTATAAAATGAAATAATAATAAAGTTATATACTAAATGGAATATACACTTTTGTTGCTTTCCTTTCCAGTTGATTAAGAATATGATTAAACACTGTATATTGACGCAACACCATTCCACACTGCCGTGGCACCGTGCACCGTGGGACACCACCTTCTTCCCTTATTTGGTAGTGAGAAAATTGGAAACCTTAACTCCAGCAACCTCTGTCAAAATCATTATCTGAGATATCATTACGTTCTCCAAACACATTGTTCAGTCCTCATCCTCTTTTGTAATGTTAAAAGTGAAGCAACATTGGGCTTCATGCAGCAACATTCTCCTAAATGTTTTCTGATATTTTCTCTTAATTTTCTAATAAGAGAAAAAATATGAAAAGTCAACTCCAGATGCACCAAACATTCTTAATCATCTAAATCTGCTCTTACCCAGGTGTGCTGAATGATAAATCCCACTAGATCATAAATTGGGGGCGTGTGTATGATTGTTTATTATTAGCATAGGTAATGCCCCCTAAATACTATAAGGGCAGGTATTGTCATAGGTAACGCCCCCTAAACACTAGGGCAGGTATCAACATAGGTAACGCCTCCTAAACATTATATAAGGGTAGGTATCATCATAGGTAACGCCCCTTAAACACTATATAAGGGTAAGTATCATCACAGGTAACATCCCTTAAACACTATATAAGGGCAGGTATCGTCATAGGTAATGCTCCCTTAACACTAAGGGCAGGTATCATCATAGGTAACACCCCCTAAACACTAAGGGCAGGTATCATCATAGGTAATGCCCCCTAAATACTATATAAGGGCAGGTATCATCATAGGTAACACCCCTTAACACTAAGGGCAGGTATAATCATAGGTAATGCCCCTTAAACACTATATAAGGACAGGTATCATCATAGGTAATGCCCCCTAAGCACTAGGGCAGGTATTATCATAGATAACGCCTCCTAAACACCATATAAGGGCAGGTATCGTCATAGGCAATGCCCCTTAAACACTAGGGCAGGTATCATCATAGGTAACGCCTCCTAAACACCATGTAATTGCAGGTACTATCATAAGTAACGCCCCCTTAACACTATATAAGGGTAGGGATCATCATAGGTTTAATTGGGATAAATGGACCGATAGTATTTCTTTAGCCCACAAATGTATTAATCCAATCATTATATCAAAAATAAGAGAAAATTTGCTCTTATATCGCTTCCTGCATGAGGCCCAATGTAGCATAAATCTAACCTTTTGTCTTGCTTGTCCAGAACTGTAAGCTAAAAAAGCTGGGTGATGTTGGAGTGAAATCACTGACATGTTTCCCTATCGTACTTATGATACAAGGACCAATTAACTCTGCACCGCAATACAAGAACGATGCTGTTCCTTTATTTACATCATTAACTGTAAGGATACTGACTTTTTGCCTGGGACCTGCACGGCTGTATCCTCCAGTCTATTAGCATAACATCACGTATGCAGCATTTGTGTGCATATCTTAGACCCTTAGGCCCTTTTTATTGGGTTTTTAGATGAGTCAGCTGTAACTATTCAAATGTCAGCCATGGACACATTTTCAACCAACTCACAAGATAGCGGTAGCTTAATTAACTAGTTAGCTACAGCAGAGAAGCCTGCTTTTGTCTACCTCTGTCTGAAATCAATGACCCATTGTTTCAAATATACATTTCCCAACCATTATAAAATGCATTATGTGCCATAAGAAGGGCAGGGCTTAGAGAACAGACAATTAATAAAATGTCATATGGCACATATAGCACTTGTTCAAATCAAAGTTTTAATGTTGTTGTTTTTTTTCATTGCTATGTGTTTGGATAAAAGAAATGAAAAACACAAATTCACAATCTTATTTACAATCTCAAATATTTCTCCATGAACTTAAGTGTCAAATATTATGTACACGTTGTACACATTCTTCCTCTCCCTTCCTCCTCATGTGTTCACAGCTTTGGATGAACACGGTGGCTACAAAAAAAAAAGAAAAGTATTTTGAAGCTTGTTAATAGTTGCACGTTTGCAGCGAGGAAGCTCCACCAAAGGTGCTCTATCTCCGGCGACAGCCGCTTGGAGATTCATTTGTCATCATCCATCTGATCCTTTCTGCCTTCTAATTAGGAGGAAAATACAGGGCTGTAGTTTGTGTGAAGAAAGAGGAGCAAAGAACAGAGGCTGAGCATACTCTCCTGATGCGTTTCCTGTAGAGAAAAGGCTGCGAGAGCTGTTTGTGTCAGTGGGGTCCTGAAATCACAGGGTCTGAGGAGCCATCAGGGCTGATAAATGACTCTCACTATTACAATATTCTCCCACTAAATGGCTTCTGAACAGGGTGGTCATGGACATGGCAGAATAACTGTCCATTATCAGAAGTACTCATGCACATATAAAGAGCTCTGTTTTAAAATGTATTGGTTTCTATAGTATAAAGAAAATACCTTGCTTCAAGCACTGAACCCTAAAGTCATAAATCTGGATTCAAAAAATACACAGATGAAGTAAATATTGAATATACTGAATACAATGAATATATATAAAAAAAACTAAAAAAAACACAATTAATAGATGTAGTTAATCATGAGGTGCTGTTAGATCAGACGATGTGGTGGTTATGGATGACGTGATTTTGATGATTGTGGCAACTGCAATATTGGGCCATATTTAAATGATAACAGCAAAATGCCCTGAATAGACTGCTAAATAAGTGCAATACATACGTAAGTATTATAAATGCTTCTTTTCTCTCTAGTTTGTTGTGTCCTCAGAGGTGGGACCAAGTCAAGACTGACAAGTCCCAAGTAAAGTCCCAAGTCCTAAACTTTGAGTTTGGAGTCCTAAACAAGTCATAATGCGCTCTTCACCAAATGTATTCCCATTTACATCTCCATCTGTAGTTTTTGTCCTGCACGTTTTGCATACTGCAATTTGTTTTTTGCAGATCACCGCATAGTTTTTGTACGCAACAAAATTATCTTTGATACCATGTTTTCGAAGTGGCGCTTAGTAACGTTACGTTAGTTCTTCATGGTTCTCTCCTGCAACTTGATTAAATGCGGTCGGATTTGTTCTGACAAAGTGGATCTGGGGAATTAAGTGTCGACTTTCAGGGAATGAATAGCATTAACGTTGATTCAAAAAAATGAATTGCGAATTTGTTTTTACTTTTTAAATCTTTGGGCTTTGGGGAAGGTTTAAAGTGTTTTGATGTCAAAAGGCTCAAGTCCAAATTAAGTCACGAGTCACTGGTATTAAATCCCAAGTCCAGTTGCAAGTCTTATTCGATTTTGTCAAGTCAAGTCCAAGTCATGTGACTTGAGTCCACACCTCTGTCTAAAATACTGCATTCCTTTCTACCATTGATGTCCTTTGACAGCAAGAAGAAAATCCCAGAGATTTGTTTATCTTACATGTCGATGAACTGTGACTTCCTCCTCTCTCCACTCACCATTGCCTGTTTGTTGCAGCTGTCCCCCTCCGTGTTTACTGGAATACTGGGCAGTGATATTGGTTTCCTGCAGTTCCAGATGACCCCTCTGTCTGTCTGTCAGACACTTCACACCTGACTGCCAACTGAAATCCCCCGTATTATGACCAGCAGGTCCCCGCTGTGTCTTCAAATGCTCCACTGAACATGAGGGGTGAGGTGGGGGGGGGTGTTTAGAGCGGCACGGTCTCATTCTAACCAACCTCTGCCTCTTCACGCAACCTCTCGCAGAGAGAACGCCACAAGGGAATATCTAAACAAAAGAAGACTAGGCTGGTTTAGGATGAACCCCGTAGGGAACATTGTTGTTGCAACCTGTCAAATGCTTGACCCTCTTGCACAGCTTCAGAAGATGCGTTCTCCCTCCTGAAAGTCATTGAGATGTAGGGATATATGTTTAGGCAATGGCCTGTGTCTTAAACAGATGGTGTGACATAAAACGTGTCGTATATCATGGAATGCAGTGCTGTAAATTTACAATGTAGTAAACCCTGCACCACATTTCCATGCTCCATTTCATGTCACACAACATGCGGCACGTGTGGAGGTATATAGCCGGATTTCAGACCTCTGAATTGGTGCCTGTATCTCAAGATTTTATCAGCAATTCGAAAATGTCTGGTCTTGTAGGTGGGATTAAGAATGGAAATGTCACCTTTCTGACACATCACTCACTAGTGACTGGATGTTTCTCAAGGTCAAGGATGCTACATTGGTAGGACAGGTCCTCCTACAGAGGCTAGGCAAGACTCCTTCCTAGTATTTTGGAACATTGGAACACTCTAACGAGTGTGTGTCGGTGTGCAGAAGAAATGGACATGTTTTTCTTTCTTGTTTTTTTTACTTTATTTGGAACAATTCAGTACATTACAAATTTTAGGAATATTGATTTTGCATGTCTCAAAACAATAAACAATTCAAAACATGTAGGCTTATTATAAATAAATAAAATCAGGGATTTGGACAATTATTATACTTTATTAACGTACAAACCATACAATTAATATGCTCTCCTCAAAACTACCAGACTCCATTGAAAAACATTAATTTTACATCGCCAATCCTAAAACACACTTCATTCAGAGTCAACAGAAACCAAAAAAAACTCATCAAAACCATCTTGGTTAGTCTTTCCACTGTTCCAACAATCACCGACTCTGGCTTGGTCAAAATAAACCCTTAGTTCAACACGTTAGATGTGAAAAGAAATAGCTGTTATACTCTCCTCAAAGCCACCAGACTCAAGACAGTAATTTTACCTTGCCGATTGTAAAACACACTTCAAACTTGACAGAAACAATTTATAGTTCAGCATTGTGTTTCACCCGTTGATATGACCACCGCATACAGCCGATGTACTTACTTACTTTGTAACAAAGAGTGACGGTGTGCTACTGACATTCTTATGTAACTGACGGCTGTGACAGAATGGATTTTTTTTTACCCCCGCTCTGAAAAATGTATCCCCGTGTTTTTGTCGATTTACCGTTTGGTTACCGGTTTTAAATTCCACAGACTCTCCCTTCACTTTTGCCCAATAGCTGGGAAGCAAGACACGGGAACGTCTTGGGTATGGAGGAGCTGCGCGTTTATTCATGGGGAAACTGTAACCTACCACTGTACATTTACTTCCACTAGACAGCTTCACTACTGCATACTGGCAATCCCCAACGAGACGTGAGGAAGACGTGAGCGGTCCAATCCACACTGACTCCGTCTCCGTTGGCTGGCTAAACTGCCTTCACCAATCTGACTGACAGCAGAAATTTACTGAACCAAAATATTTTTCATGTCGGCTTCATGGGAAGAAATCAACAGTGTTTGTATTCATTGATTTTCTTTCCCCGCCCACCGTATAGCGAGTGAGGGGAATTTCTACCTATAGTGCAACAAGTAAGCTTACAGACTGTGAGCCTTGATCAATCAATGTAGATACAGTTAAGTTCAAAACATATACAGCGGGGTATTTGTGTGATTTTATCAACAGCTGTCTATGCAGCTTACGCTTCACAATAAAAATAGCGACATAGCAAGGAGGGCTCTGTGACGCTCTCTCTCTCTCGCTCAACCACACACTCGCTACGTGACGAGCAACTGGAGGTTTTCTCCAAAAAGACCTTGAACATAGGATGGAAGACATTCTGTAGCCCCTTTCACACAGAGATTCCGCAATACTGTCGCAAAGAAGATCCGCTGTTACGCCAACTTTGCTTTTTTACACTGAACGAAACAACGGCGGCATAATGCAGGAGCAAAAGGGGTGTGACATTAAACACTTCGCGTCTAGTGTGTGAGTGTGTCTAGTCCCGCTGTGCCAGCTGTCCCTTTCACACAGACGTTGGCTCGGCTCTGTGACTACCTCCGCTGCCGGCTCAGCGGCGGAACAACTTTGTCCCCCCACTCCATCTCCATACCTCTATACGTAACAGCAAGGCGTAATAACCGCATAACAATCCCGCCTTGAACAGACTGTGTGAAAGAGGCTAATGATGATAACTAAACAATGATTATTGTGTTTATTGTATTTCATATCACACACCATATGCACTCCTGTAACTTTCACCAGCAAAAAAAAATGAAGGTAACACTTCATTTTACAGGTCTGCAAATTTCATGGTAATTAGGTGATAAATAGCAAGTAACCTATTTTAAATTTCTTTGGAATTACTGCCAAATTACCCCGATATTTACCTCAAGATTTATTTAATACATTTCCAGGAAAAGAATACAAAATTAATTGATATGCTTTATTTCCATGTCTGCTGGTAAATAGATCATAATTAGCAAATAACTTATTTTAAATTTCTTAAAAAAAACTTCCTGAATCTTTACATTAGCTACCAGGTTGCATTTGTGTAGACCATAAGTCACACAATGGTGAGATTTGTGCCTGATCAGAAGTGTCTTCTATTAGTTTTGGTTTTCCACCTCCGATGAAGAGCAGCGCACAGCCGCTTCTCAATCCTAAGGGCCCTATTTTAATGATTATATGCTATTTTAGCATATAATTATTAAACAATGTTTATAATAAAGTCATTACAATACATTTTGAGGTAGATATTGTGGTAATTTGGCAGTAATTCCAAAGAAATTTCAAATAGGTTACTTGCTAATTATCATGAAATTTGCAGACCCGTAAAATTAAGTGTTACCAAATTAACCCCCCCGACCCAAAAAAAAAACAACGGTAATGAACTCAACCCCATGGTAGGGTTCCATCCCAGCACTAATATAACTACTGAAAAAGGGACAACTGCGGTGCAATTGCCATGTTTACGTTCTTTCATTCACTGTAATAGAGAGCTGTGATCACAGTGAGCAGAAGTGGCCTCACTACATGATTATTGACCATTTTTTCAACTTCCATAATGTTGTCTTTACCATCAACACTTTAGACCGGCACCAGAAACTTGTAGGAGAAAACATATTAGACATTTTGACATGTCACAATAGGAAAAGCACAGGTGTAAATCATAAAATAAATGATGAATTCCAGTAGCTGCTTTTGGTTTCAGGGTCCTGGTATCGAGCACGCTGGCTCACAGTCACACTGTCATGGTTTACTGGGTCACTTGAATACAACCGAGCCATCATTAATGTTATTGGTAACACCAACACCAGGCTGCTATTCCTCACCTGTCCACTAGCTGCTAGCAGAGTGTCCTGCCCAGCTGCTCCCTATTAGTCTTTAGCCCCAGTACGCTGCACACATTGAACTTTTCACAGTTTTTTTCTGCCTGATAATCAATGCTTTTTTTTTCTTTTTCTTTTGTATCTTTAACAGTCCAGTCAATTCTGTCTCTGTTCTCTGCTTGAAACCCCTTTTCCTGAGTTTTACTGTCCTGCTTGACAGCTGATTCTGTGTTGGCTTGATTTCGACCTGCCTGCCAGTTGCCGACTGGAGGCCTGAACTTTGTACTAGCAGAACTGCTTTTAACAACACCTGCCTTGAGTCCCAAAGTCTTCCTCTGGGTCCAATTACCTGTTGTCAGTTGACCTCAAACATGGCAGTGTTCCGAAACAAGCTGTAATTGTGCTATCTGTGTTGTATCCTTACAGTAGCTTCACCGGTTAATTAGCAAGATAGCAGGGGATCCAATAGATCACAGTCACTAGCAGTTTAAAGCCATTCTACCCAACCTTATATACCGTATAGCAACCTTACTGCCATCCACACGTTACAGTAACAGTCACTTCAAGCAAGGACTTCTTAGATACTTGGACACATCATTAGTGTGGTATCCTGGGGTCGTTGGGTGTTTCAGGTCTTGCAACAGACACCCTCGTCCAAGTGGCATTCTACCGATCCCACTGGTCTCATCTCACTATGTGAATTACTGTAAATAATGTGATCCATTGCAGTAGCATGTACTATATACCTGTCACATGTGTGTTTCAGAGTCAGTCAGTCAGGGACACACAAATACTATTTAAAAAAAATATATATTGTGTTTTAGATGGTATTGCATTTGCTGTTTTAATACAATAAAGCAGTAGTTCCCAATTGTTTTCCTTCAGGTCCCTTTTTTAGCTGATTCAGATAGAATAGAATGGGTTTGCAGTGTTATCTGAAATTATTATAATGTTTAAACTTTTACAGTGATGAAATATTATATAAACATAAAATATATGTATAAAAAATATATAAAATGTTGGCATTGTACATTTCTGCAAACCACGTATACGTTGAATGACAATGTTTCTGATCCAAAAATGTTTAATAAATACGTTTCATATCAGCCTTGTATCACGCTTACTGAATCGCACAATGCAATAGGGTTAACGCTGTAAAATGATTGGTTAGGTTTAGGCAAGAAAACTACTTGGTTGAGGTTAGAAAAACAATATAGTTTACTAAAATAATAATAATGCAACAACTTAACTAGTGTAAACAAATAAATAACCGCCCTTAGCGGACATTCTTAGGTAATGTCGCCTAACAAGCGTAAAGTCAACATCGGCTTTTGGTTTCACACGTGATACAATGAGAGAGAGGAGGAAGGCACACCAGTGTTGGAGAGGTGCTGACCACGGTACAAAGCGTAGAGGAAAATAGTAGCATACCCATAGCCACGGAGCACATAGCTACGTGATTCACTAGAACATTTAAAAACCACAGTAGAATAAAAGACAAGAACAGCAGCATCCTGGGTGAAATTCACAACAATGATGATGGCTTCTAGCTGAAACATGTTTGTTTTTTGCCCACAATAAACAAAAAAGACCCTTTATCTGTGAGTGCCGGTGTGTTGTTTCTTCTGTTTGACCCACCCTTTGTGAATTTTCTTGCTTATTCCTTATGATACCACGTATCTTTCATATCACGTAACTTTCAATAATGATCGCTCAATATACTACGTCAATTGCTCTGTGTTTTGCTCGTTGTACTACGTCACTTGACCGAATGCAAAAACGTTGACATTCAACGTATCCGTGGTTTGCAGAAACGTACAATGCCAAAAATTTTTCTTGGTAAATGGTAAATGGACTTGCTTTTATATAGCGCTTTCCTAGTCTTCTGACCACTCAAAGCGTTTGGCGACTGGGCTGGAAGAAAACAGCTTGTTCTCATTTCCATTTTCAGAGAAAGTGCTCTGGGAGTGTGGTGACGTTATATAAAGCAAAAGAAAAGAGACACACTGGGTGGGTGGGCCCAACAACACAGCTTTCATCCAGCAGACTACTGTTTGTCCCAAACCACGTAGTAATTTTAAGCCCAATCATGATATTGTTTCCTAAACCTAACTAAGTAGTTTTGTTGCCTAAACCTAAGCAAGTGTTTTTGTTTATTTTCAAAACGTTAAGTACGTGTTTACTGCAACCGAAAAATTATGCCAAGGGGTCTGACGAAGCGTGAGTATGAGACGAGTTGGGATTAGAATGTGTTGAAAAAGAGCTTATAGACACAATTTCAAACAGCAAAGGCTATATATTTAATGAGCCGTTTGTTAACGCCGTCATCTTAATTTAATCACAAGACGAGATGCGTCGCGATCTGTCAGATTCAACTCAGTAGGTGACTATGAATGATCAATCACATTGTATGTTTGCACAGATTATGCAGCACGTCGCTACGTTGAGGAAAAGGAAACCACCACCTGGACACATTTAAATCTACAGGGTCTACATCATCATCATCACATTTTCTTGTCTTAAGTTTTTTACATGGAACATTTAGCAGTTGTGTCTGCTTTATTACCTTTACTTGACAGTCCTTTCACAAACTTCATGCATGCATGCACCTGTACATGGTTGATCTCTCCACATCAATGAACCCACCCTATAACCCAGAATTTATGGTATCTGTGTACTTCCTGATCGTTCAGGTGGAGTCTGCATCCGAGTTTATAATTGAAAACATTATTATCTGGAGGTATGTATGTAGCACTCATATATTTCAGTTCTCTGAAATGCAGTTGCTGTAGTTGTAATACAAAAGTTTGTACGGTTAACATGCTATCCACATCCAAGGTGTTCTTAGAGACGCCGAGTCCTGAAGTAGTCCTTCGGTGAAGGAAAACAGCAATAACAAGCCTTAGATGAAAGCTGAGATTAAGGAAGGAGAGGCAGCAGCAGAGGCTCCCTCCTCAGATAATTCAGGTCTAATCTATGCTCTGCAGGTGTGCAGTTAGCACCAAGAAGGTTAGCCAAGTACCTCTACAAAGATTTACTCCCTTGCACTCATCCGCTGTTATCGTGCCAATAGAAACCATTGGACACACACTAGCACACACACACACACACACACAACATTACACAGATGAATTCAGGAGTTTGTCATGATTAAGTTCCATCAAAATTAAGACCTCTGGTTTTCAAACAAACATTCAGAAATATAACTTTTTTTAGTATTTTTTAAACTCTTTTCAAAATACATACCAAAAAAATAAACATAGCACAATAGAAGAAATGATAATTAAACCATGTTTGCATGATAAGGCACTGTACGCTTGATTAAAATGAACCGAACAGACAACCAGAAAATGACAAATATGGCTAATGAGCTTCAATGTGCATTCAGACCATTTAAAATTATACACTACTGATTAGAGACATTCGTTCAGACAAAGCACAATCTAATGTTTGTCCATGAAAGGCAGTTACTGCATGTTTTGAAGTTTAGCTGCAAATCATCAGTAACTCATTTTGTTCTGTGAAAATATTATTTAATTAAATAATACTTTAGATTTTGTGTAACTTCCAAAAAGCTGAGCCGTTTAGAGCAGTGGTTCCAAAACTTGTTCACATGAAGGACCCCTAAACTGACACAAATTAGACCCCGGACTAAGATTTTGTCCTCCATCTCATAGGATTTTTGCTTTTAGATGATTTATTACAGAAAGGGTATGAAACCTATGACCAAAATAGTCATAGGATCATCGTCTTCATTTATTCATAGTCATTGTGTCACTTATGGATTATCCCCTTTTTGCTGGGGACCCACTGGAACCCCCTCAAGGACCCCTGGGGGTCCCCGGACCCCGCTTTGAAAACCACTGGTTTACAGCACTTACAACTCAAAAGTGTATATTATTTAGGCAAATGATATATTTGGCTCTGTGGGTTGCATGTAGATTAATATTGGATTGATAGTGAACTTAACGGGGGTGTGCAAGAGGATCGCCATGCAAATAGTATGGCAGTTTCTGACATTCTGAGCATACTGATGAGGCGGTTTGACAAGTTTCTATCGATGTGTTTTCATCTTTTCAGCGCATTGAAAACGCTTCACTGTTGGAATCAATAACATCCAAACTGATCACAGCCTCAGCTGTCTGTGAAGAAGCAAGTTACATACTTTTTTTTTTCTAAGTAAACAGGGAAAGAGTGTTTCAAACCCGAAAGCTTCATTCTGGGTGGAGGACCTGCATGCACCACATAGGCGTTTTCATTTACACCGATTAGAGCTCTGCTTATGTCTACGCTATGTCTCCACTTCATTCTACATGCTGTACTAATTGTATATACTCTGTATTATACATAGTGATTGAGATTGTATCCTGTTTTTCCAGTCAGTAATATTTTGTACTTTTATATTTTATTACTTTAGGGGAGAAACCTTAGGCAAAAACATAGTTATTTCAATGCACTGGTCCATTTTGAGATTTTGGGCTATTTTGCTTCAATGTATTCTCATACAACGGTTCGTATGATATCTTACTTTATTCCTCCATTTTCGTACGTTTTCTTACGAATGTCCAGCAAATCCCGGCAGTTTCCGCTCATTACATGCATACAGTCTTAATAAACTTCCGTCTTCACAGAAAACACCTTCCTTAGGTTTAGGCAAGTAAACTACAGTATGTAGTTAGTTCTGAGGGAAAGATTGATTTAAGATTAGGCAACAAATCTACTTAGTTAGCTTTAGGAAAAGATTATGGTTTGGGTTAAAATAACTCTGGAAGTTGCGTAACAAATAAATCAACGTTGACTTCTGGTTTCTCACGGGAAACGAACACCGGTCTCCTGGGCGAAAGTTTTTTGACCAACCCATCCACACCACTATGCGGCGTCCTGGTTCACAATTATTCGTGGGATATAGACAAATTACAGTGCATTACTTTTCGTAGGTATAGCTATGAACAGTGTATGAAACCAGCCTGTTTGCTTCAAAAACATGTCTTTTTTCAGATTAGTGGAAAAAATACACATTTACGTATTTATTTTACTACTTTGTCTATTTGCATCTGTAGATTTCTCCCAAATTCATCAAAAGTTACCATTAGATAATGCCTCATTTGCATATTTACACATACAATTTCAGAAAACTTGTAATACAAAACAATAATTGGCTTAATGTAAGTTATCAACTGGGGAAGTGTCATGGTGATATCTATTAGTTAAATGTTTTACCCTATTCACCTGTAGTGTCTTGCAAAATGTATGGATTATTACAATTCAAGGCTGTTTTCTCAGACTCTGAGCGAGAAATGTCCACTTCAGTAGCACTTACATACATCAAATTTTCCAGTTTCATTCCTATCTATATTCTGAAGGTTTTTACAGAGTGAAATGTTCATATATCATTCATAGCCTGATTTATACAACATTTTATTATTAAAAAAATGGCGAAAATTGATTTTTTTTATGGCTGTTGACAGTATTTTCTGATTTATGGAGTGATTAAAAGAGAAAAACCTTCGACTCTAATATGTCAACAAAATGAAACAATCATTTTGAACCTGGCTTTATCCAATGTTACGATTTCTGTTCTGGAAATGTATGAAAATTAGAACATATTTGTTAATATCATGCATCATTTGCATATTTAAACATTTTCAGAAATATTGTAATACAAAAAATAATTGTTGTAATGTGAGTAATCAATAGGGGAAGTTTCATGGTGATATCTATTAGTTAATTGTTTTTACCCTATTCACCTGGGGTGTCTCCCTTTTAGTTGACTGGGCCTAAAAACAATAAAACCCTACTTTATACTTTATACGAATATGAAGCATGGAATTGGGACCAACTCATGTACAAATATAAATAGTAAAGGTGCAAGTATAGGTTATAACAGGTGCAACAACATTACCAGATTGAGTAAGATGTCAATCAACCACAGTCACAACCACGCAGTCCACAGGAGGCTCAACACCTGTGTGGGTGTGACCGTGCTTTTTTAATATTAAACCTCCAACTGAGCTCTACACTTCTGAGGCTATTTCATCAAACTAACATTATCCATCCTGTTACCCCACCTATTTTGTGTTAATAGTAAAAAAAATAAAATAATATAAGATAAAAAGACATCACATTCAAGAAGGCTTTGTGTGTTTAAACATATGATACTTATTCTGCGACCCTGTGCTACTTGGGCAACTTGTTTCAAAGCCTTTCAACGCCGTCGGTTTAAAGCTCCCTGAGGATCTGAGGCTGCACACTGGCTCAAAGAGAATTAAAAATATAGCTTGGGGCCAGGCAATCATGTTTTTAAAGCGAGCGCTATCATCTTAAAATCAATGGCGGACAGGTAACTAGTGAAGAGATGCCAGCATTTCATCTTTGTAGCGTTTAACGTCCTGGCTGGTGCATTTGGCAGCCTGATAGAGGAATGTGGTTGATGCCGGAAAAAAGAGGATTGCAGGATATAAAAGTGGTGAGAGACGCACAGGAGTTATTTTCTATAGATCAAACCGCTTCATTTAGGTCACCTACTTCACATATTGACCACCAGAGTTTATTAATATTATCTGTAATGTCTGCATAATACAAACCGTTGCTTTGAACATCTCAGTGAAATAACTTATTAACTGTTTTCTCATCAGAAGATTATAGCATTTTAACAAGCCAGTTTTGTTCAGCAAAGTTTGTTTGGTATTTTTTTTTAGTTCCCTACAGTCAGCATTTCCCTCACCATTTTTCCTACAAATTGGTTCTCTAAAAACCTCCAGCACATTCTTATGTTCCGGCTCAGCAGGGTAAGCTATAAAACTGCAGTTCATTTGTCTCCTCCGCAGATGGAGTATGTAGATGGATACTGCTTCTTTCTGTGCTTTAGTGCTGCGGGCTGTGGTGTGGTATATGGCCGTGCTACTCAGCCTCCTCCTCCTCCTCCTCCTCCTCCTCCTCCTCTGCATAGTTAGCCAGCTCTTAGCTGGCAAACTCCCCTTCAACTTCATTTCCCCCCACACAGGAAAGAAGCATGCCAAATGGACCATATATGAGTGTGTGTGTGTGTGTGTGTGTGTGTGTGTGTGCTTGGTAAGTGACAAAAGTAAAGAGCTCTAGTCACTAAACTGCTTTCCTGATGCCCATTTTGGAACTCATTTGTTTTGAAACAGGGAAAATTGGATACAAAAATCCTACAAAAATCCCATTTGTAGCAAAATGCTAAATAGTGTCACCACTTCTCAATAGCATAATCAGTAGCTCAACCCTGTCTCCAACAAAATTACATTCCCATACAACTAAACTGCATTGTCAATTACGTTGCGGGGGAAACATGCCATAGAAATGTGGAATAGAATGCTCATTCAAGTCGGAAACTCAGAGATTTATCTAGCCCGTGTGCTTGATAGTAGGCTTTGCGAGCTTGTGTTACTAGTCTACTCCTCCTGTCTCTATTAACCGGTATCTTTTAAATGTATTAAATCTGAATTTAAGAAATATTTTCCCACATTATTTTCTAGTTGTTCATTTAAAGGGGTTACTTTCTACGCCATTTCTCTTCACTTATGGCACTGTGGTTATTGATAGGTTCTCTGTAGATGCTTGTGACGCTCCAACACGGCAGTTCATGAAATAGTCCCAAAATATTTCCCTTTTCTTTTCGTGACGCTCAGCACGTCTTTCAACAACATATTTTTTTTAAATATATTTTTAGTTTTCCTACAACTGTCCAGCAACATGTGACGCACGTGTCAATTTCCACTCCAGTCTTTTTTAAAAATAAAACTACTTAGTTAGGTTTAGGAAAAGATTGCGGTTTGGGTTTAATTAACACCGGAGGTGATGTAACTTAAGTACAGAAGTTATGTGACAAATAAATCCACTTTGGCACTTTGTGGTTTCATGCGGGACACAAACACCAGTCTCCTGGGCGATAGTCCTGTGTTTTATGACTCACCCATCCACCCCGACCTCCCTACGCAGCATTCGCTGCTGTCTATACTTCCTGGTTCACAACTACCTGGATTGCATACAAATTGATTTTGTGCTGACCATCACGAAAAAAATTCGAAATTTATGTCTATGTACACAAATCATTAAATTGCGTGACTATTTCACAAACTGCTGTGCAACTGGACTGGAAGCTCAGACACTTGTCATACAAACATCAGTTTGCTGCGGGTGTTCCCGAGTAGATGCACTGGCACACATTTCGTTGGAAGTCGGGAATAAAGAATCGGAATTATCGACTTCCGACTTGCAATGGATTGCAGCATAAATTGGCAATTTGGTGCAGACAGTCATAATCCCCTTAGGATGAATTGTAATGAATTTTGGTGATCCTCTGACGTTTCATCTAGCGCCATCATCAGTTTTAAGTTGGACTTTGTCCAATAAGAAAATTGAAAAAGTAAACTGAAAGTCCCTATATTCTGTGTCTCTTCGTCTTTCCAGTCTATTCAACACTGTTGTTTTTAGTAAGCTGTTACTTCTGCAGCTTGAGCCAAACACTGACCTTTAATAACACCATTTAGTTTTCAGTGCCACGGACCTCCCCTGTGAGTGAGACTTACCTCTTTATACCAACGTGTCACATTTAGAGATGGATGTTTAGAGCAGCATATTCATCCTCGCTGCATAAATCCTTCAGATGTCAACACACTCAAGGACCGGGACTCCCTGAAGTTATGTGCCATCCTTCTTCTAAAGTAATGTTTGTAGCTCTCTTGAGAATAGCTGCCAACATTTTCCCTTTTGCCCAATAGACTTGTAATTTAGACATAAAACGCAAACGGTACATACTGAGGAGAAAATTCATTTTAGATGTGTTGACTTTGAAAAAAAAATTGCTTCCACTGGCAAGCATTTAAAGTGACACTAAGGGTGCATGTTTGAAAGACACATTTATTTATTTCAAGATTTGTTTTGTAAGTAATACAGTTAACTCTGGTAAACTGGTGCACCTGGAGTCAATAGATACTGTTGGATGCAATTTATACTTGTGGAGCTTTTTATGCTACACTTTGGTAGTGTTGTAGCTAAACAAAATGTGTCTGCCGTTTAGTTTAACATAGTAGTCTGCTTTCTAATTATAATGTGCTTCCTTTGTAGTAGTATTATACGATTTTCTACTATTTTTAATTCAAAGTAAATGCCAATTTTCAATAATGAGATCTATGTGTCCTCATGGGAAACAGAGCAACGGTTGCCTCAGATATGTTATATATGCATGAAAGCTGTTTGTCCCTGAGTACTTTTACCTTTTCAGACCTCCGACTGCCGATGAGCTCTGGTATGTGCCGGCAGACAGAACATAATCCAGGCCGAACAAAAGAGGAGGAAGACAAAATGATCCCGGCTAATACAGCCAGGGATGGTGTAGCAGGATCTTTGGTGACAGTGTTTTTTCCTTAACAATGTAACCACCACCCATGAGGCTCCAGGTTGTCAGGATGCTGAGGACATTTGATGGGCTGCTGGTGAAAGGTGTTTTCATTGCTGAAGGCAAAGTTCCTATTACCTTACATGTACATTGTCCTGCAGACAGTTTGCAGGGAAATTGTGGTCCAGTTCTGCACTGCCTTGTAGGCAAAGTAAGAATGTGATTAAAACTTTGCAGAGCATGCTCTAAGGAACAAAGTGACAACATATCTCCATGTATTTACCACTACGGATTTTCGTTTTTATTTAATGCAACATATTCTCATTCAACAGTTCGTATGATATCTTACGAAAAGTTATCCCTCATTTTTCGTGTGTTTTCCGCATGTAACGAATTTCTCAATCTCCGCTCCAATCTTTTCAAAATACACTTCCGTCTTCACAGGAAACAACTTGGTTAGGTTTAGGAAAAGATTGTGGTTTGGGTTAAAATAACTCCAGAAGTGGCGTAACTTAAGTACGGACGTTACGTGACAAATAAATCAAAGTTGACTTCTGGTTTCACACGGGGTATGAACACCGGTCTCCTGGGCGAAATTTAGGTGTTTTTTGACCCATCCATCCACCCCGACCTCCTCCCTACATGGCGTTTGTCATTCTTCATACTTCCTGATTCACAATTACATGGATTACATACAAATTGATTTTGTGGGATATATACAAATTACAGTACATTTCTTTTCGTAGGTATAGCTGCAAATGATGTATGAGAACAGCCTGTTTACTTTAATTCTACTCCATAATTTCTGTTCAGATCTGTACCTCATTATAACTTTTGAAAGATCAAGTAGTCTTTAGCACAATGAAATTAATTTTAACCAGGATAAAGAAAGGTATTTACGTGCCTTGATGTGTTACTCATTATCAGTATTGTGTGGTACAAGTATGTGGTTTATATAAAGTTCTGGGGTCTCATTTATAACCGTTGCGTACGCACAAAACGGGGCCTGAAATGTGCGTACGCCACTTCCCACGCAACAGTTGTGATCTATAAAAACAAACTTGACGGGAGAATGTGCGCACCGGTACGGAAACTTTGACCCGTGCGTACGCACATTATGGATGCACTGAGGCAGGGGAAACTGGAGACGCAGATGAATTGAAGCCAGACTGTAGACATTAAATGTCATTATACGTATAATGATGCCTCTCACACATCAAACTTCTCTTCATACTTATATCCACTTTATCATAAACATTTAAAACAGCAGTGTTCTTTGTGCTAGTGAGCCATAACTATTCCATAAGCACCTTACAAATGTAAAAGATCAACTCAAATCTCAAAGCAAATTCCGCTCAATATCTCATCAGCGTTGTCTCGCCATCACGATCCCTCCACCTCCGGAGCTCAGAGGAGAGGACCGGACTACCGACACTGGCAGTCAGCTGTGGAGCAGCTGTTGAAATCATCGTCATCGGTTGTAGAAATCCAAGATTATATCAAATAGCATTAAAGAATGGCAGAACAGAGCGCCATTAGTTTTAATAAGATCTTCTAATAGTTTGCAGATATCACCAAGTACCATATTAGTTTTCATAAAGTTCTTGTGTAAAATCGCTGCAGTGATGACATGACTTATTAATTTATTTATGGTTTACTAGATAGGGACAGATACAGTATACGTGGACAAAATGAAAACAGCTATCCGATGC